>JBBPBX010045615.1:7193-26949 GCA_038048925.1 Garcialebias charrua | reverse complement strand
CTATCTACAGTATATTGCTATATATCTATCTATATATCTATATCTATATCTCTATATCTATCTATCTCTATCTATATCTATATATCTATCTCTATATCTTTTTAAAATATTTTTAAATACGTATTTATATGATGGCAGCCATAGTAATAATAATAATAAAAAAATAATAATTAATTTAATTTATGACACACTTTTCATTAACAAAAATCTCAAAGTGCTAAGTCCATGAGTGGACATGATGGATGGAGGAACTCTGAGTATTTCCTCTTGGCTTCATGACAGGAGACAAAACGCCCAATCTACCCAATTTACTCATATACATGGAGTATTTTTTCATTCATTCTACCTTTATCTCTATAGGTTAGTCTCATTAAGTCACGAGGACTCATTTACCTGAGAGACCAGTTTTAGACAAACCACAGATGAGGTACACACGGCAAAAAATATTAATATAAAAGCAAATAAAATGAAAAGTAAATAAAAGAAGACATATAAAATGGTATTATTCCTCAGTTCAACATTTTTTTATTAGTTAGTTTAAATTTTTTAGAGTGGAAGGAAACCTCCAAACAAAGCAGATTGAAATTCTAGTGGTTTCCCTCTTCCATTATTAATGTGTGCAGCTGTTGGAGCGAACCGTCCAAACTACAAGAGGAACGAGAGGAACCACATGTTGAAATCAATTCCAGCAGCGCTTCAAAATCGCCTTTCAAGTCTCATAGCAGTTCATGGAATTTGCATCAAAGTTATTATTCTGAGCTTTGTCCTGCAACATAGCTGTTTTTTCTCAATTCTGTGTTTGTTCCGAGATAAATAAATAAATGCCTTTGTGCTCTATTTTGTGAAGTGCATAAAAAATAGAAACTGAACCAAAATTGAAGCAGCTGAAGAGCCGAGTTTGGACTCAGACGGCGGGTCATCGGTCTGATCTGGGGCAGAGGTGAGCGAACACAGAATCCCCTGATCCAACAAATGCTTCAAACAACAAGAACATTGGCCCTCATGCACGAAAATGTTCGTATTTTTATCCTAAATTTCTCTTACTTTTGTTCGTACGAAGCGTTCGTACGAACATGCCACGTCAGATCCAACAAAGTCTTCTATCCACAGGAAAAGCGTGTAAACGGGCTGCTTAAAGTTGATGGATCCCACCTGTTCTACTCACCTGCGCGTGCTCGCGGGAAGGTAATTTACATAATTTCCACCCCTCAAAACACCATATAAGGCCACGCTTCCTGCCTTCTGACAGCAGGAAGTGTCCATTCATTCAAACTCAAGAAGTAAAAGGAGGAACTTCACGCGTTCGGAGATCTGCTCTCAGTGGCGCTGTGGCTACCCCCCCCCGCAAGTGTCGGATGGTCAAATATCTTTAATTTTAGTGTACTGTGTTACATTATAGTTTCACTTATTCAGAAGAGCCGTGGCGCACCGCTACCCCCCCCCCCCCGCAAGTGTCGGATGTGTTTTTCAACAGAAGCATTTTAAATTGTCTCGAAACTACAGTTAACTTCATATTAATATTGTAGTGCATATGTTTTGTGTCCCGTGGGTCGTACAGTATCAGAAATCAAGAATAAATGGTTTGATCTGAAAATGGCTTCAAACAAACATCTCGCCGCAGCACGGACAGGAGGTGGTCAGGAGATGGTGGACAATAAATGCCACGCTGCAAGATGCGTGCCAACATGTTTTGCAGCACAAATGATGCGCGCACCTCCTGGTCAGCGCGCACCTCCTGGTCAGCGCGCACCTCCTGGTCAGCGCGCACCTCCTGGTCAGCGCGCACCTCCTGGTCAGCGCGCACCTCCTGGTCAGCGCGCACCTCCTGGTCAGCGCGCACCTCCTGGTCATCGCGCACCTCCTGGTCAGCGCGCACCTCCTGGTCAGCGC
Organism: Garcialebias charrua; assembly: GCA_038048925.1. Lineage (NCBI taxonomy): Eukaryota > Metazoa > Chordata > Actinopteri > Cyprinodontiformes > Rivulidae > Garcialebias > Garcialebias charrua. The sequence goes on along the minus strand of JBBPBX010045615.1, from coordinate 25,059 downwards.
GCACCTCCTGGTCATCGCGCACCTCCTGGTCAGCGCGCACCTCCTGCAGCGCGCACCTCCTGGTCAGCGCGCACCTCCTGGTCAGCGCGCACCTCCTGATCATCGCGCACCTCCTGGTCAGCGCGCACCTCCTGGTCAGCGCGCACCTCCTGGTCAGCGCGCACCTCCTGGTCAGCGCGCACCTCCTGGTCAGCGCGCACCTCCTGGTCAGCGCGCACCTCCTGGTCAGGGCGCAACCACATTCTGCAGGTTATATTTCGAATCAGATATAATAATCAATTGCTCCGATGGTGTTTGGCACAAGATCAGTCTTAATTCGTACTTGTTCTGCGGCGGTGTATGGGGATTTTATGTACCTGGGTGTTAATATGAGGAGCGGCTTTGATGACCAAGGGGAGCGCACGGCCTGCGCGACACACCAGACAAATTAAACTTAAAATTATAATTCTAATTCAAACAGAATAACCTATTGTCAAGAATAATTATGGTGCGTGATTTTTTTAAACCCAAAATATTTTCTAAATAACGAAATATGAAGTTATTAGTGGAGAAATCCCGTCTGGATGACAGCAGACTGACGCTCCTAAAATATACGACAGGTCCGGACCACTCGTAAATTTTGTTCGTATCTGAGAAAAATCGTAGGATACGAAAACATTGTTGAATGCCACAAATGATCCGAAATCACTCGTACGCACAGTTTAAGAACAAATCTGTGCGTACGAACGGTTCGTGCATGAGGGCCAGAGTTTGAACAGAAACTATAGCAGAAATACTCTGTCTGTTTTTTCTTGCTTTTGTTTAGTCCTCATCCTCCTCAGTGACATTGTGTCTGCTGATGTGTCCTTCAGGTCTCTGGGCTCCCCCGTCACTCGTCGAGTCTCCAGCAGAGACTGTTCCTCCATGATACAGCAAAGCCCGACCCAGTTCTGCTCAGATGCTTTAATCCTCGTCATAAATCCGACATTCGGAGGCTCAGAGGGACAGTCTGGACTTCTGAGAGACTCATCCATGTCCCATGGACTCCCAGGATCTGAATCCTGTCCTGGACCATTGAACGGACAATCCAAATGATCTCAGACCCGCTGCACTGACAACAATAAACATTTGAGATGTTTCCTTCAGGTGAATGCTTCAATCAAGAACAAGACATAAAACGTTCAGTTCTCTCATGAATCTAAAGGTTCCAGGAAAGGCAAAGTTCCTGTTTGTAAATTACCGTATTCTTTGGCCTATAAGTTGCAGTCTTTTGCATATTTTACATGCCCTGTGACTTATACTTGTATTTTTTCTTTCTTAAAAAAAAAAAAAAAAAAGTCACATTTTTGTCATCTGTGTATGTTTCCCATACAAGACGAAAAATCATGCATACCTTCCTAATTCGAAGGACTTGATCAGCTGGTTTCTTAACAAAATTGATTGATTTCTCTCAACAGGAGTCAGGGTTAGGAGGACCGTCTTACCTCGACGAAAACTAATTAGATTCATGATACCATACCATACCACATTATTTATATGATGTCATCTGGATTCTGCTTTTTGGGTTGGTGAAATCTGGATTGTCTACAAATTTGTGTGGATGCGTCGAAGCTTGGCAGCACTCAGACTGAATTATGCGGAGCTGTGTCAGAGTTGGACCAGGCTGTTATCAGGACTGTGGACTCTAGCAGCATACGTGAAGATGGGAATATCTCGGAGAAGCTGTCGACTTTGGCTTTGGCGTAAGGAATCAATTCGGCTGTTTGGAACTTTCCATCTGAGAACTTTTTACCAGCAAGACTTTAAAAGGCAGAAACAGAAACAGCAACTCACAAGTTCTGCCTGACCTAAAATGTAGCCTTGATGACAGACTTATCACAACTCCTCCTGGCATGTTTTGAAAAAACAAAGATAATTTGTCTGTCTCCTCACCCCTCCCTTCCCCAAGGCCGTGGACATGTAACAGAACCTCAACCGAGCTGATAACAACACCTCTTATTTGTACAATAACTGGGGGTGGGCGCTCTGGACTATGCTACGACTTCCCTTTAGGATTCAACAACTTCACCAGCTATATGTACATGTATCACGTCTATTAATGTTGCTTTGCTATGGTAGGTTTTTTGATGCATCAAACCGTGCTCTGTCTAGGACACGTTGTGAGAGATCTTTTTTATACCGTCTCTCCTCATGTTTTTCTTCCCTTTTCTCATCTAAGCAAAGTATGGGGGCCAAGATGGTTCAGAGGCAGGGCAGCCGGCTTGGGACCCGAAAGTCCCAGGTTCGATCCCCGGTCACTGCATACCTTGTGGTTACTCTGGACAGCACACCTCATCCCCAAATTGCCCCTGGGCACTTTCAATAGCTGCCCACTGCACCACCTGGTGGTGGATGGGTTAAATGAAGAGACTAATTTTGTCTTGTATGGAAACATACAGTGATGACATTGTGTGACATTATTATTATATTATTCTGAAAAATAATAAAAGGGCCATGTTTTTATAGTAGCAGCTTCGTGCACTTCGTCCATCTTTCGGACGACTGTACGTACATGTTCTTGCTGTACCTTGCTGGGTTCGATCCCAGGACCGTCGGGTTTGGAGTCAGCTGACTCAATCTCTGTGCAACAAATGAAGTTATTTGACCATCTATCGTGCAACAGGAAACTGGTCCTCCACTCACTAAGGTGCAAAATAAAAGAACACCATCTGCTAAATTCAGAAAAATACATTTGCAGAGCAGCTGACACAAGACCTGGAACTTATAAAAAAAGTTCACAAGTATTCAAAATACACAAAATAAATTTACTAAGTATAACTGTGTATGTTGTGACCTGAAAGAGAGTTAAAAAAAGTAAAATATACTGTGACACGATGCGTTCATTCAGGCAGCTGTAGCAATACGAAGCATTGTCCAGAACTCCTCTTCCAAGCCTCACAGACATGACTAATCGATCATAGACGTTTATCAGAGCAACTCAGCAAGTCGATCACAGATAAATTTTCATTCATTCAACCTTTATTTAGTCAGGTAAATCTTATTGAGCCTCATAGCTCATTTACGAAAGCTACCTGCTAAAACTAAAGAACGATGAACAGCAATGGTAGAATTTCCTTAAACAATAAACAATAAACAATAGAAAACGAAAGAGAGAAAAAACAAAAGAGAGAAATACATTTTTTTAACAAAGTATCAAAAAACTAGCAAATACTGTAATACTTGGGGAAATCCTTATAGAAAAAGTTATTTTAACCAGAAAGCAGTTTTAAACACTTTTAACAACAGATTTGTATTTTATGTCACAACTGTTTTCATTCACCCTTCATCTAAATTGAACCCACTGTTCTTTGAAATACATTTCAACGTATCACATGAACAGAAACCCAAAGCTGTGGTCCCCTTAGCCTTTAAAAGATCAAGAAACTAGATTAGGCACAACGATTTGCCCCCTACAATTAATTTGTTACAACACATTAAAAAGGATGATGCAACAACAAGGTGCAGAGGAAGCAGCATAACCTTAGTTACAAATATTTAAAGCATTTAGTGTCACGTTTTTGCTCCTAACAGCCCGTCATGTTGATGTTTTTTGTTTTTTCTGCCAAGCTCTGCTTTCTCATGTCTCACACTCTCACCCTGCAACCAAGTTCATGCTCTATACCTGTCCTTCGCCCTACTTGAGCTCCCTGCATTTATTCAGTCAGTGCCAGATTCCCGAACCTATCACAGAAGTAGAAATCCAGTGTATCTGATCTTCTCTCTTGTCTTTCCAAGTCGCCTGTTTCTGACTCCTCGCCTTGCCTGAATCCTTGTCGATTTGTCTGCCTTTCTGCCCATGGTTTCTGACTCTGTGCCTTCCCCTTTGACTAAACTTTTGGATCACGATTTGGCTCTGTTTTTGGCTCTCTGCTTCAACGTGCTTGACCCCTGAAACGACTCGCAAACCACAATTCTGGATCTATGGTCTGGACCGCAAGCCCTTTAATCTGCTCCGCTGCGGCAGCTCACTCTACAGGAGTGACGTCACCGGCTTCAGCGTGACTAAAGCTTCAGCCTCAACATCAAGACAGAAGGTACATTTTTCATTCAACCTTTATTTAATCAGGTTAATCTCATTGAGCCTCGAGGACTCATTTACAAGAGAGAACTGTCTACAAACTAAAGAATGATGAACAGCAACAGTAGAATTTCCTTAAAGGGGACACATATTCAAAATTCACTTTTTAATGGTTTTTTTACTCAACTTTGGGTATTTACTTCATAAAAAAACAGTCCTAAGGCCAAAAAAATGCACCCAGTGGTTTATTTACTCTAAGTAGATTTATTTATCTTTGATAAATACACTTCGTTTCCCACTTCCTGCGGTTTGTGACGTCACAAACCGCAGCCAACCACCTCAAACCTGAGTCCAGCCCCTCACCTAGCAACCCCTGGTTAGGCTCAACCCACTTCTGTATTAAACACATGACTGTTGTTTTTCATGATTTCATCTCATCTTTTGTTTATATGTTCTTAATTTCATGTGTACAGCACTTTGTTGCAGCTGTGTTTTTTTTTAAATGGCTTTATAAATAAAGTATAATTGTTATTTTTATGTTTTAGTTCAATTTTTAGTGTATTTGCGATCGCTCCCAACGCGCAGCCGGCAAAAATTAAACGAGCGGACCCCCGGCGTAGGGACCGGCGGCAACGGGACCCTCTTCTGGCGGATGGAGCGGAGCTTCAACTGTACAGCCTCGCAGCAGCCTGGCAGCAGCGAGGACCTTCTCCTTACGGATTAATTTACGGGAGACACTTGGTGAACTTTGTGTTGTCTTGACTGGAACAGCGATAACTCCCAAAATCTCCGCGTGCAACGAGCGGAGCTGGCGAACACCGGAAGAGGAACAAGCTAACATTAGCTTCGGATTCGGGTGGTCTCATGCTAAAAGGAGCAGCAAATTGCGGCGCGCTCAGACGGGTTTCGGTAAGTTATCTTAAGCTAGCACTAACAGTAAGTCAAATGAGTAATAAAAAAAGAGCTAATTTTAAAACAACAACACATTACAGATACTGGCTGTTACAGAGGGCGTAAACAGATCGTTGAAGGGCGTGGACTTCAGAACTTGTATCAGAAACCGGTCGTTCAAAACGAAAGTTAAAAATGGCAGAATTAAAAAGGGTATAATTGATTATCTAAGAATTATTTTGTGTATGAAAATGAATTAATATTGTCAAGATAGCACACAGACATAACATAAACATTTTAAAGACCTATATGTGGTCTCCTTTAAACAATCAACAATAGACAAACATAAGAGAAATACCGATTTTTTTTTTAAACAAATTAAAGCAAAGTATCAAAATAGCAAAACATTATAAGGTATGAGAAGACCCTTTTGCCAAGTTCAGTCCTCACTGATGGAACACTGCAGGTAATCATGTCCTGAGAGCGCACGTTGTAGCTGCACTCACGCAGAGACATGTAGGAGGAGATGTATGAGGGCAGCAGACCAAGAAGTGATTTAAAGATGAAAATGTACCAGTGGAAGAGTCTGCGTGAGGTTAGTGATGTGCTTGTAGGAGCATTAATGTAAAGAATGTCACCGTAATCAATGGAGGGAAGGAAAGTCACAGATACAAGGTGTTTCCTAGCATTCAGTGTTAGACATGATTTATTTCTGAAAAAGAAACCCAGTTTAACTTTCAATTTCTTTACTAGATTTTCCACGTGGAGTTTAAAAGAGAGATGTGACTCGACCAGTATACCCAGATATTTATAGGAATCAACAAACTCAATTGGGACACCATTTGAAAGGTCATCAGAGACTCTACTTCCTCAGACGGCTGAGACGAGCCGGTCTGAGAAGCCCAGTCCTCACCTCGTTCTACAGGTGTGCAGTGGAGAGCGTCCTGTGCTCCAGCATCAACGTGTGGCATGGAGGCTGCACAGTTGCAGAGAGGAAAGCTCTACAGAGAGTGGTGAAGGCTGCACAGAAGTCTGTTGGAGTCAGTCTCCCCACCATCACAGACATTTACACCTCCAGATGCAGGAAAAGAGCCACCTGCATCATGAAAGACCTCACTCACCCAGCACACTCACTCTTTGCCCACTCCCCTCGGGACGGAGGTTGAGGAGCATCAAATGTAGAACCACTAGACTGAGGAACAGCTTCTACCCTGAGGCTGTCAGACTCATGAATAAATAAATAATAAGAATAAACACTGCAAAATGTCACATCATGCTGATACTGATCTGTTTCTTGTTGCTGCGTTCATCTGTGACCATCTGCTCATGTTCGTGCTGCTGTTTATAATGATGTTTTTCTACTACATTAGGGCTTAGTGTATTACTAGCTGATGTCTCTCTTAGTTAATCCTAGATGTTATTATTGTTTTTCTCTTGCATTTGTTGTTGGATGTAACTGGGACCCTGTGTACATAATCTCGTTTTCAACACATGTACTACATGCGGTGCAAATGACAATAAATTCTCTCTGACTCTGACTCTCTGACTCTGATTTGAGGATAAAATCAGAGGAAGAACTGCTGGGACCGACTTCCTATTTAAAAAATGCATCCCTTTGGTTTTATCAGCATTTAGGACAAGTTTGAGACTGAACAAATCTGACTGGATGACGTCAAAAGCAGATTGCAAAAACTGGAAAGCCTTAGCTACTGTTTTAGCTCGACAATAAACAACTGTATCATCAGCATAGAAATGTAAGGATGCATCAGGGATGCTCTGACCTACATTACATATGTAGATTGTAAAGAGGGTTGGTCCTAAGACTGAGCCTTGTGGTACACCATTTTTAACTGTTAAATAACTGGAAGAAGTACCGTTATGTTGAACACATTTTCTCTGATTGGAAAGATAATTAGAAACCCTGTGATCAGAGAAACCGATTTCTGAGAGCTTATGACACAAGATGTTATGATCCACTGTGTCAAAATCTTTAGACAGGTCTAATAAAAGTGCAGAACAATAATCCTTAGCATCCAATGCTTCAACAACGTTATTAAAAACCTTCAGTGAAGCATCTAAAAAAGGTAAGTCTGGTCCTCTGGACATTCAAAAAATAAAACAAAACAAAACAAAACAAAAAAAATGTAGAAACGTTTCGTCTTTCGTCCGAAAGACTTCCTCAGTCTGAGTTGCTGTGTTCAGCTCAGTCTTATAAATAGCACCCTCCCACAGTGGATCAACCAGTTGGCTGATGACAGCCTGAAACCAGCTGCTCACATGATCAAGGAGGGCCATCAGCCTAACAATGGATCATTAGCACCCTGATGGTTGTTTGCTATTCACAGAGGGCTGAGTGATACTAGCAATAACAGCATTGTAAGAGGGGGACAGTTGAACCCGGAGGCCTCCACCTCTGTTTAATGATGGACGGTTTCTTTTCACAAAGATGGCCTCCTTTACTCCTCTCTCAAACCATCGTTCCTCTCTATCAAGGATGTGAACATCTTCATCCCTGAAAGAGTGACCGCTGGCGTGGAGATGAGTGTAGACTGCAGAGTCCTGACCTGATGATGTTGATCTTCTGTGCTGGGCCATCCTTTTGGCCAGTGGCTGTTTAGTTTCCCCGATATACCTGGATTATTGAGCATGCATCAGAGTCTTCAGTGAAGCAGTCGTTGTGCTGTGTTGTTTCCTGAAACCAGATTGATGGAGAGGTGAGATGTTAAATGAGTCCAAATAATTTTTGATTTGAGAATTTATCCGTTTTTCTAGAACCTTGGCTAAAATGCAGAGTTTAGAGATCGGTCGATAGTTGTTCAGTGATGTGAAAACCTCCAATATCCACCTGCAACTCCTGATCCACGCCACATTTACAAACTCTTCTGTCTTGGCCGATTAGACCCAGCCCAGGAGCCAGACCTCTACCAGAGATTTCCCATTCACAATAAAACTGTTAAACTGCCCTTGGTCTTGGTGTAGTTTTGCTGATCCTAACCCAGTTCTTGTCATTTGGCTTGGAAACAGTGTCAAGAGGGCATAATTATTTTACATTTTTGTATACAGTACCCTTTTTTTAAATAATGTTGGTGTCTGCTAAACATATTTAATCCTCACGAGAGTTTTCAATTTGTGACCTTACATTCAAAAAGTCCACATCTGTAACATCTGCTTTGGCCTGTTTGGGTCTGAACAGGAAGTGAAGTGAGGACACACTGCAGCTGGTGGCTTCATGTAAAATTAGAGGCATCTTGTCAGAAAGCATCAGCTGCGCTCTCCGGGTGAAGCAGGGGCCGTTTTGCCTTTGTTGTCGCTCTTTGAGGCATTTCTGCTTCATTAGATTCTTTTTTTGAAGAGCGCTGACAAACATAAAGGACATGACAGCCCACGAAGGCCAAGAGTCCAGGGAGACGACACATTCTTCGTGCTAACCAACCTGGAAGCTTGATTGGACGACACAAAAGCTTTTGTTTAAAAGTTGAAACATCTTCAGAGCTGAAACTTTCTCCCGTCTGTGTTTCTGCTCGCATCACGCAGCCTGAATGCAGCTTGATTACACTTTAGATTCAGATTGCAACCTTTGCTCCCTGAACTCGACACTCATCTGAACCTCCACGCAGACACATCATTATTTCATTTATCATCCTTTTTGATAATCCATCACTTGCATTGAGGTTTTAGTGAAGCAGCTAACTCAAACTGAACATGAAACATTCTTCTTCGTGTTTTAAACAATAATAATAATAATAATAATAATGAATTCAATTTATAACGCGCTTTTCATTAGTGAAAATCTCAAAGCGCTACACACATTGAATGCTACACACATTCATACACCGGTAGCGGCAGACTACCATGCAAGGTGCTTTCCAGTCCTACCGGGAGCAACTCGGGGTTAAGTGTCTTGCCCAAGGACACAACGACACATGGTGTGGGGAACCGGGATTCGAACCGCCAACCTTCCGATCGGGGGACGACTGCCATTACCACTACGCCACGGCCGCCCACAATCACAGTTTGGTTCTGATTTCATTTCATTTCCAAACCTTGAAAACAAACCTTGAAAACAATTGGGACCTCGTGTACATAATCTCGTTTTCATCTCATGTACCACATGCGGTGCAAATGACAATAAAGACTCTCTGACTCTCTGACTCTCTGACTCTGACAATTCCTTTTTTGCATTTTGTTCTTGAAGAGTTTCTTGAATGTTTGTGATGTTCAGGTACGGTCTGACAGTAACAAAGTTCCATGAACGCAACGCAGCATCTAAAAGACCAAACGAGAGGGAGGAGTGTCGGTATCAGTTTGTCGGTTTTCTTCTAGTTTTGTCATTAACTTTTATTTTGAAATGTCCTGATGCATGCTCAATAATCCAGGTAGAAAAAAAGTTCAGTCTGGACGTTCAAAAACAAAACAAAACAGTTTCTACAATTTTTTGTTTTTTGAATGTCCAGAGGACCAGACCGAACTTTTTTAGATTTAATTTGAATTATTACCTGTGTGGGCTTCTGGCTCTCATCCTCCACCCCACCCCCCACCACCACCCTTTTTGTCTTTCATCACCGTGTCGTTTCAGGCTCCTCAGGGGAACTCTATTGGCATTTACAGAAGTGATGCAAAGCACGTTTCCACTTACACACCGATTCCAGAATAAGCATTCAGCCCACGTGTGACACCCCCGCACCCACCACCACCCACCACCACCACCAGCAGCACCAACAGTGCTGCTAATTCTAATTCAGAGCCGCACAGGTTAACAGCAGCTCATGCCACCTTTCTCTCCGTCACCCTCCCCGCTGCTTTAACACTGTTTTTTTTTTTACTCCCTCACATTCGAGCATCAGTGACAGCAGACAGGAAGTGACACAGATGATGTGGCCAACCTCTCCTGGATTATATCTTAAATTAAATTCACACTTTTCTGTAAAACCTACTCCTACTAGAACTTTTGGGAACTGTTCCCCCTAAAGTACATTTGATAAAAAGCACAAATTTTACATGTTGCCGCATGTTGCCTCAGAAAAATTACAACAGTTTTGAAAACATGATTTTTGTGCTGGAATCTGCAAAACCTATTCTGTGTGGCCTCTTTTATAGGCCCCCTCAATACAACAAAAACTTTCTCAGTGAGTTTTCTGAACTACTGGCTGACCTAATGCCAAAGTTTGACTCTTGGCTTTTCTGTGGGGACTTCAACGTGCACACCTGCTGCCCAAGTAATCAGCTTGGATGTGAGTTTCAGGACCTCCTGGTCTCTTTCAACCTGTCACAGTCGGTCTCGGGAGCCACACACAGCCAGGGTCATACACTCGATTTAATTATCTCCCACGGCCTACAAATACCTGCTGTGGAGATCCTGGACACCTGTATCTCAGACCATTTTCCCATCTTATTCGAATTTTTCACCTCTCCTGCACCGAAAGCTATTCTCCCAGCACGTTTCTGTCGCTCTATCACCCCATTAACTCCAAGTGAGTTCACTGATGCCTTTAAGAGCACTGAATTCTGCTCTGCTGTCAGCCTGGACCCATCTCTACATCCTGAGGACTTCATCAGCTCCTTCCATCACACCTGCACGACGATCTTGGACTCCATCGCTCCTCTCAAACAGGCATCTTCAAAGAACAAACCTTCACCATGGCTCAACGAAACGACGCGAGCTCTTCGACAACGTTGCAGAAAAGCAGAACGAAAATGGAAGCGCGACCGGCTTCATGTATCTCAAGGAATACTGAGAGACTGTCTCTGTGAGTATCATAATGCTGTGAAACAGGCCAAGTCACAGTACCTCTCCAATTTAATCTCCACCAGCTCCAACCGGCCGCGGACGCTTTTCAGCACACTCCAGTCTGTCATCAACCCATCTGTCAATGTTCTGAAAACTGCCACACAGTCTACCTGCGATGACTTTCAGAGCTATTTTGTCAACAAAATAGACTCTATCAGGCAGAACATTGTCAGTTCATCCAACACCATCCAGTCTTGTGCGTCTGCAATAACCACAGCTGTTTTTGACCAATTTGACCTGGTTTCACTCCCTCACCTCACCAAGGTGGTTCAGCAGATGAAACCAACTAACTGTTCTCTGGACATCATTCCCTCTAAAATGTTCAAACAATCCTTTGATGTAATTGGTCCTTGTGTTTTGTCATTCATTAACAGCTGTCTATCTTCAGGTTTTGTGCCATCTGCTTTCAAACATGCTGTGGTCAGGCCTCTTCTCAAAAAACCAGGCCTAGATCCTACAGCTCTCTCTAATTTCAGACCAGTTTCACATCTGTCATTTCTATCAAAGGTCCTGGAAAAGATTGTTTTTACTCAACTTCAATCGTTTCTAGAACTCAACAACCTGTTTGAAAAATTTCAGTCAGGTTTTCGAGCTCGTCACAGCACTGAATCTGCACTGCTCAAAGTACAGAATGACATTCTTCTGTCTCTGGATGCAAAAAACCCTGCTCTGCTGGTGATGTTAGACCTCTCAGCAGCTTTTGACACCGTCGACCATCAGGTACTAATCAACCGCTTGTCTCAGCAGGTTGGCCTCCAGGGAGCTGTGCTTGAGTGGTTCAAATCTTACCTGTCTGGGAGAACTTTCTCTGTCATGATAGGCGATCTGTCCTCCTCTTCATCAACCCCTCTGACCTCTGGCGTACCACAGGGATCTATTCTAGGGCCAGTCCTCTTCTCTCTTTACATGCTGCCATTAGGATCAATCATTGCACGTCATAACCTGTCTTTTCACATGTATGCAGACGATTTACAAATCTATCTGCCAGTCACTCCCAACCCCTCACTCAGTTCAAACACTCTTGTCAACTGCTTAAATGACATTAAGCACTGGCTCTCTCAAAACTTCCTCCACCTAAACACAGATAAAACTGAATGCATTTTATTTGGTGCACCTGATGACACCAGCAACATCCTTCCCAGTCCCACTGTTGGTTTTCCCCTCCCCCATTTCAACCCGGTGGTCAGAAATCTTGGAGTGCAGCTTGACTCCAACTTAAAGCTTGATAAACAGATCAGTTCTGTTGTCAAGACCAGCTTTTTCCAGCTCCGACTGCTCTCCAAAGTAAAGTCATTTCTCAGCCGTGCTGATCTGGAGAAGGCCATCCATGCCTTTGTGACCTCCAGACTTGATTATTGTAATGCTTTGTATGTTGGTATTAATCAATCCTCCATCTCCCGTTTACAGCTTGTACAGAACTCTGCCGCGCGCCTTTTGACCAACACACGAAAATATGAACACATCACTCCTGTCCTGTCCTCTTTACACTGGCTCCCGGTTCAGTTCAGGATACAGTTCAAGCTGCTGCTGTTTGTTTTCAAAGCTCTGAATGGACTTGCACCTCTGTACATCTCAGAACTTTTGAAAGCCCATCAGCCCGGCAGAGCTTTACGATCTGCCAGTCAACACCTGCTGGAGGTGCCTCGCTCAAGGTACAAACAATGGGGAGACCGGTCATTTTCTGTTGCCGGCCCTAAAGCCTGGAACAGTCTCCCCCTTGAGCTGCGTGCCACCTCTGATCTGACTCTGTTCAAAACCAGACTGAAGACCCACTTGTTCAAAAAAGCTTTCAGTGTGTAACTTTTATTACTTTTGGTATTTTAGTATGTAGCATTTTTTATTTCCATTGCCTTTTTATTTCCACTAGTTCAAATAAGCTTGCAGTGTGTAACTTTTATTACTTTTGGTATTTTAATATGCAACATTTTTTATTTACATTGCCTTTTTATTTCCTCTTGTTCAAAAAGTTTTAGTATGTAGCATTTTTTACTTCCATTGCCTTCTTTTATTGCTGTTGTTTCTTATTCTATTTTCATTGATTTATTGTTCCAGTTTATTCATCTTTTTATCCTGTTAAGCACCTTGGTCAATGCAAGGCATTGTTGGAAGGTGCTATACAAATAAAGTTTATTATTATTATTATTATTATTTATGTTGAAAGGTTAACTTACAGTCTGCATGTTGCCTGTCTCATTACATGCAAGTTTGAAGATAAGGTCATGTGATCACGTGAAAAAGATATATTCATGTTTCTAAGTCCTGAAGGTAAATAAACCATAACAAATGTAAAATTGTACATAAATATCCAACAGTGTTCAATGAGGTCATCTGGAGAGTTTATTTTGTTGTTGTTGAGACGTTTCACCCTCCATGGCTTCATCGGTCTGAGGAGTCTCAAACAAACTGTTTTCCCACCAAGCAGCACACTCCTAGAGTGGACCAACCAGTTTGCTGGTGATAAAATGGTTTCTGGGGGCTGTTGTCTCCCATGTCGATGCAAAAAAAAAGAAAAAAAAAAAGAAAAAAACTGTCCAGATGACCTGATTGAACATTGTTGGATGTTTTACCTGGATTATTGAATGAACCTTGATGTACATATGATCTTTCTTAATTCTAATTCTGAAACCAGACAAGTAGATTTCTTTAACAGGAATTGTTTTTCAAAGAAAACAAAGAACAATATTCATTTTATTTCAAAAAAAATTATGAATCCAATCTATTTTATGACAAAACATGTATCGTATTTTCCGGAGTATAGGTCGCCGTTTTTTGCCTAATTTGCATGCCCTGCGACTAATAGAGAGGTGAGACTTGCTTGGGATTTTTTTCCCATGTTTTTTAATCCAATTTTTGGTTCAGATATGACCGTTTTATATTTTGGCAAAAAAATGGTGCAGTACCACTTTTGGCCACTAGGATACACCTCATGTGTCCATCCGAAAAAAGCCTCCTCTGCTCAGACTGACTCTGTCGCTTCCCAGCCTCCTGCTCTGGAGGTAAGAACTACAAAACCACAGGACAGATTTTCTTTAAACTTACAGAACATAATTACTAGGTGGCCATTTACAAACTGTTAGCTGTAGGATATGTTTAGAGTTTTAAAAAATTGGATCTTTTAGCATTGTTGTTTGTTAGCGGTTAGCTTACCGTTAACTGATACTATTTAGATAAATAACTCATGATGGACAGATTTTTATCAAACTTACAGAACGTAATTACTTGGTGGTCATTTACAAACTGTGACCTGTATGAGGCATTTGAGCTAAAATTCCATTTATTTATAATTTATTTTTGTAGCGCACGCAACGGATTGGAAGAAGTGAAAGTGAAACAATTTAAATCCAGCTGATTTGACCATTACGTTGATTTATTAAGGAACGGTTAAGCTCAGGAACCCTTGTGCTATAATGTCAGCTAAGAAATATATATTTTTAAGCGTTTATTTAGCTAAATTTTAAAGAAATAAAGCCGTCCCACCCGTGCACGTGGCGAAAATACTTTTTTTAATCCAGCTGATTTGACAATTGCGTTCATTTATTAAGGAAAAGTTCAGCTAAGACACATCTTTGCTATAATTTTCAGCAAACAAATAATAGTTTTTACCGATGTTAATCTTGTAAAGTACTTCCGTGCTCGCTCGCTTCTGTGGCCGCCATTTTGAGCAGGGCAAATGAGGCGCTGACGCATCGCGTAGTGGTGACGCATAATAGATGCGACCTAAATAAAGGTGCGATCTGTTTATGGATTTTTCCAATTCATTGGCAATAATTGGACAAAGCGACCTATAGAAAGGTGTGATCTATCAAAGTCAAAAGTCAAAGTCAACTTTATTGTCAGATCTGCAATATGTACTGTACAGGACATACACAGGACCGAAATTGCGTTTCTCTCAGTCCCTCGGTGCAACAGTAAACATCTAAACATTGAAACACTGAAACATATAATAATAGACATAAGCATAAAATAGTAAAACTAACACTGTCCTGAGTTTTTGCATAGTGGTATAAGAGTATGAAAATTTACACCAACTCTAAAACTAAAACTAAAACATTAAACATTTAATGAACATAATATTGTCCTGAGTTTTTGCATACTAGTATAAAAAAAGAGTATAAAAAGTATAACTAAAATAAACTAAAGGTTTCTAGCATTGACATTTGCAAAGTGGCAAAGCAGCGTATGAGTTAATGTACACAGTATATGTATGAGGTAGTAGTTGATGTTGTTATAGAGGCAAAAAGTGGCATATGCAGTAAGGCACATTGGGCATCCTAAACAAGACCGGTCAGAGCACACTGTATATGTATCAGCAGCGGTGCAGATATTAGAGTAGTGTAAATGTAAACAGTAGCAATTAAATATAAGCAGTAGTAATAAAAGTAAACAGTATTAATAAATGTAAACAGAGAATGTAAACAGTACCATGACTATAGGCAGCGATGCAATACAAACATCAGTGCAAGTATGAGAAGTAGTGCAAACTGTATGAGCACATGACCGAGAGTTTAGTGAATAACCCGTCTGATGACACAGAGTCCAGTGCCAAAATCTTTGTGTTGTGTGGTAATGTGTGAGAAAGTTTTAGTGTTAAGGCAGTTCAAATGGGAGAGGGGGCAGAGCAGGCAGAGTGTTTAGCATCCTGACTGCCTGATGAACAGAGCTGTCTCTCAGTCTGCTGGTTCGAGCCTGGAGACTCCTCAGTCTCCTCCCTGATGGCAGCAGTCTGAAGCAGCTGTGTAGTGGGTGTGTGGGATCACCTGCCATGCAGAGGGCTTTCCGAGTGAGGCGTTTGCTGTGTAAGTCCTGCAGTGAGGGAAAGGAGGTGCCCACGATCTTCTCAGCTGCTCTCACAATGCGCTGGAGGCTCTTGCGGCTGGATGCAGTACATGCACCAAACCACACAGTGATGCAGCTGGTCAGGACACTTTCTATGGCACCTCTGTAGAAGGTGCTCATGATGGGGGTTGAAGCTCCAGCCCTTTTCAGCTTGCGGAGAAAGTAGAGACGCTGGTGAGCCTTCTTTGCCAGTGATGCAGTGTTCCTGCTCCAGGACAGGTCCTCTGAGACATGCACTCCCAGGAACTTGGTGCTGTCTACTCTCTCCACTGCGGTGCTGTTGATGGTCAGAGGGGCATGTTGGGCATCCCTCTTCCTGAAGTCCACAACAATCTCCTTTGTCTTCTCCACGTTGAGAGTGAGATTGTTGTGTCCGCACCACAAGGCCAGGCGGCTCACCTCGTTCCTGTAGTCCGTCTCATCGTTGTTGCTGATGAGACCCACCACTGTTGTGTCGTCCGCAAACTTGATGAAGTGGTTGGAGCTGTATGATGGTGTGCAGTCGTGTGTTAGCAGGGTGAATAGAAGGGGGCTCAGCACACATCCTTGTGGGGCCCCTGTGTTCAATGTGATGGTGCTAGATGTGTTACTCCCGATCCGCACTGTCTGTGGTCTCCCGGTCAGGAAGTCTAGCAGCCAGTTACACATTGAGGTGTTCAGCCCCAGACTGTCCAGTTTAAGGATGAGCTGTTGGGGGATGATGGTGTTGAATGCCGAGCTGAAGTCGATGAACAGCATTCTAACATAGGAGTCCTTCGTGTCCAGATGTGTGAGAGCTGTGTGAAGGGCAGAGGAGATGGCATCGTCGGTTGAGCGATTAGGTCGGTATGCAAATTGGAAGGGATCCAGGGAGGCAGGGAGGACAGATGTGATGCTTTTCATGACTAGCCGTTCAAAGCACTTCATCAGGATGGGGGTGAGTGCTACTGGGCGATAGTCATTGAGGCATGCGGGCGTTGCCTTCTTTGGGACAGGGATGATGGTGGTGGCTTTGAAACAGGTGGGGACGATGGCCTGGCTCAGTGAGATGTTAAAGATGTCCGTGAAGACCACTGCAAGTTCCCCTGCACAGTCCTTCAGCAACCTTCGGTAGTTAGCATGCAGCTGTGAGTATTCAGGAATCACTTTGCTGGGAAAATCAAGCAAAGCACTCTTTGATTCTTCCTGAGTTTCTGTGACTCCACTCTTATTTCTCTTCATCCATTAGCTCCTCAAAGTACTCCTTCCATTGTCCACTCTCCTCACGTGTTAGAACATTACCATTCCTATCTTTAACAAGCCTAACCTGCTGCACATCCTTTCCAGCCTGACCCCTGTGTCTTACCAATCGGTACAAGTCCTGCTCGTCCTCTTTAGTGTCCATCCTCCCATCCATCTCATCCTACACCTTCTGATTTGCCTTTGCCACCTCCCTCTTTGCTCTACGTCCCATGTCTTTATATTCCTGTCTCCTCTCTTCAGTCCCCTCACTGTCATGTAGCTAATCAAACATGCCATAAATTATTTTTTAAATCATTTTATTTTAACCATCAAGACACCTGGACAAAGGGATATTGTTCTGGTTTTGTTTTGATCTGTTCGGTCAGACAACCCATATTTAAAATGGGTATTTTTAGCTAACATAACATGGATCTCACCCCTTCCTGTGGAAAACATCCACACCAAGATACTGAGGAGGGATCAGTAAATGTCACACCCCTATTAGTGTGTAGGGGGATGATGAAGGTGTTGATGAAGAGGATATTCTGGTGGTAGGCTATTTTTGCCGTAACATCACATGAGAAGAATGAGCTGATATAAGGCTGACTGGAAGTTTTGTCAGTGGAGGTACAGGAGGCCATCTTTGAACACACACAGTAAAAAAATTAAAATAAACACACACACACGTCAACATTTTGACAGAAAAATTGTCATGTTCTGCAGGAAATTAAAAGCCACCCAACACCAAGCAACGGGTGACAAAAAATGATTCAATTAAGGCCTAGCAATACTTTAAAATTACATATGTGTACCTGGCACGTACCCTGGTACTCACCCAGTAAGTATCCTGGAACGTACAAGAAACATACAGCCTTGTACCTGATAAGTTCCAGGTAAGTGCACAGTTTGTATCGGACTGTTTGGACCCTGTAATGATCTAAAACTAGATTAGAGTCTTTCAAGAAGAAGTTGAGAACAGAAGCCTTCTCGTGTTTGTCGATGCACGAGTGTGTTCGACTGTCTCAGCTCATGTGTGAGTCTTCTTATTAGTGAAGCAGGCGAGAGAGAGGTAGAGAGAGAGAGAGAGAGAGAGAGAGAGAGAGAGAGAGAGAGAG
>JBBPBX010045614.1:13495-26949 GCA_038048925.1 Garcialebias charrua | reverse complement strand
AAACTAAATAATAAAAAGTTCAAAGGAATGGTGGTTTGGTGAGTCTGGTCAAAAAGAATAAAACGCCACCCAGGCAAACCCAACCCTGTACAGGGCTGTCGTGTCTCCCCAGGTGACATCTACCTTACAAAAGTCCCTCTATACAAACAAAATACAAAAATTGGACTACCAACACTCACATAGTCAAAAGAACAAAATAAAGGAAGAAAGAAAAAGGTAAAAGACCCTTACTGTTAACCTCAGCTGTCCTCCTCCTGGACAACTGCAGAGACACTGCCCTCAGTGTCTCCAAAAATTAACTCAAACAGGCCTTAGTGGCACAGGCCAACACCTGTAAGTCTAGGTCAAAGTTTTAACTAGCACTTAAGGTGCCTCAGTCCACACAGAACTCTAAGCAAAACAGTCAGAGGCACTTTGAGAGCTTAAACCGCTCAACTACTACTCCCCTTGGAGCAAACTCACAGATAAGCAAGGAGATGGTGGAGCTCTCCTCAATGTCTGTACACCACATAGCACCAAGGTTGTCACTCAACACTCAGTTTTACCTTAAAGTGTATCTTCAGCTGGTTCCAACAAACCTTAGCTGACTTCTATTGACCACCACTAGCTTCAGACAAGTGTAGGATATTGGGGAGGTCAGTATTAAACTGACACCCTCTACCTTAATTATTTACTTATTCAGATTGAATAGTAATTTACGGATTCTTTCTTTTTCAGTTTACCCAATATTTCTGTGATCGTTATGATGGACAAATAAACCATAAAGCCATTAAGTGACGATGGAAACGTTGACTTTAGTTTGGTATGCCAAAGACACTACCATTTATTTAAAACAAATCAACTAAAATTATCATCATTACACTTGATTGACTGATTTCACGTTTCTTGCAATTTAACATGTCAGCACATTTAAATTACAACAGACATAAATACAGGATGTCAACATACTTAGTCTGTGGCTCTTAGCTTAAAATGTAGTTACCAGCTTAAATTGATAGGGAAAAGGAAATAGGATAGGAGATGGAGAGATGATTTAAGAGTCTAATTAATTGTTTTGGGTATGTTACCAGAAATGACACTTCCCCTCAGACTTTTGCTAAATCCCAGGTACGTTTTTAAGCGCTAACTCATTAGATTTGAAGATGGCGCCCGTAAGCATGGCTGCGTGTCCACCTCTCCTGTGGGTGTTTGGAATTTTTGTGTTTTGTTCGTTCTTCATTGGAGACATAACTACACTGCTGGTTTATGATCGGAAGCAGCTTCTGGATTTACGGTTTGCTGCCGCGGATGTCGCTGATTCGGGCCAGTATGAGCGTACCTCGGGATCGGGGAGGCCCCCTCTGCCCCCGTTGCTCGGAGACGAGCTGCCCGTTTACCTCCGCTGCTCTTCGCACCAGCCTGCACGGAGAAATCGATCGACTCGGAGGAAGAAACGCGGCTCACGAGCTGGCCGGCTGGTGAAGCTCAGAGCCCGGCGTTCTGCCTCGCTGTCTTCAGCTGATGGTCTCGATTCTCATCGCCAGTCTCCCGCGTGCACGGACCAGGAAAACAACGGGGATCTCCGGCCGGAGCAGCTCTCTGTGGGCAGCGAGCCGCGGGGCGCTCCCCCACCAGCTGTTAGCACATCAGCTGCTAGCAGCTCATCAGCGGCTAGCTCGGATATCATCAAATTCTGTGTTGTCAACGCCCGATCTGTTTGCAACAAAACGTTCATCCTCAGGGATTACTTTGAAGAGCACGACTTGGACTTTTTCTGCATCACAGAGTCGTGGATGTCGTCGGGTGAGTCCAGCGCGCTGACGGAAATAATACCACCAAACTGTTTGTTTTTTAACGACCCGCGACCATCAGGTCGTGGCGGTGGGTTATTAACTATCTTCAAATCAACTTTTGACTGTAAACAACTGTCCATTCCAGTCTCCTGCTCCAGTTTTGAGCTGACTGTGTTTGAACTCGGACATTCACCTGTAACTTTGTGTGCTCTTGTCTACCGGCCGCCTTGTTCTAAGAACTTCATCAGCGAGTTTTCTGATTTCTTGGCTGAAATTACAGCTAAATATTCTCGGGTCGTCATTTCAGGCGACTTCAACTTGCACGTGTGTTGTCCTGAGAAGCCCATGGTTAAGGACTTTCTAGATTTATTGGACTCATTTAATTTAACTCAACACGTGAACTCTCCCACGCAGCAGCGTGGACATTTGTTGGACCTTGTTTTAACATGTGATGTGACTGTTTCAAACCTTGAAATAGGAGACAATGTATTCTCAGATCATAGGCCAGTGAATTTTCAGTTCACCATCCCCCATGTTACCTCTAAAACATGCATTCCTGCACGTAAAGGCAGGAATGTTAACCATTTAACTGCCGCACGTTTCACTGAGGTTTACAACAATGACATGTTAATTCAGCCCCCGGGGTTCCTCTCCAGCACTGAGGAGCTGACAAACCAGTTTGACTCTGTTTGTTTAAAGGCTTTGGATCAAGTAGCGCCTATCAAAACGAGAAGACCAAAACTCAGGGCCGAACCGTGGCTGAATGACACTACCAGAGCTGCGAGGCAGCAATGCCGAAAGGTGGAGAGGAAGTGGAAAAAAGACAGTCTGCAGGTCTCTTTTGAGATGGTAAAAGAGAGCTGGCGCCGATATCAGAAAGCAGTGAAAACTGCTAAATCACAATACTTCTCTGATATCATTGCTGCAAACTCTCGTAACCCTCGAGTTCTGTTCTCCACCCTAAACTCTGTTCTCCACCTCACTGAACAATCACCCATGGAAGCCTCGACTGAGCTGTGCGAGAACTTCCAACATTTCTTTTTAGATAAAATCGCAACCACCAGGGCTCTCATTTCTCCTCCATCTCACGATCCATCCATCCCACCTCAATCTGTTGCTGTGTTTGACCATTTTGAACCAGTCTCTCTGTCCTCTCTAGAGCAGGTCATGTGTAGCCTGAAACCATCTGGCTCCCCCTTCGATGTGGTCCCCCCTCGGCTTCTAAAGGAGGTTTTTCACACTCTAGGTCCCTCCATTCTCTCTATTGTTAATAGCAGTCTATCCTCGGGTGTGGTGCCAAAATCATTAAAACATGCTGCTGTTCAACCCCTCCTGAAAAAACCAAACCTCGACCCGTCAGTATTATCCAATTTCAGGCCTGTCTCCAGACTCCCATTTGTTTCTAAACTTCTAGAGAAAATAGTTGAGTCCCAACTAAAGTGCTTCCTGGAGGATCACGCTATCCCCGAGCTATTCCAGTCTGGCTTCAAATCCCTCCACAGCACTGAGACTGCCCTACTGAAGGTTTTTAACGACATCTTTCTATCCACAGATACTGGTGACTCTGTGCTGCTTGTCCTATTGGACCTCACATCCGCTTTCGACACCATCGACCATGAGATCCTCATTGCTAGGTTGGAGCAGTGGGTGGGCATCTCAGGATCAGCCCTAAACTGGTTCAGATCCTACCTCTCTGACAGGTCTTTTTGTGTGTCCATCAATGATTTTACTTCTGCAGTGGCGGCTCTTAAATGGGGGGTTCCGCAGGGGTCCATCCTGGGTCCTCTCTTGTTCTCCTTATACCTGCTGCCACTCGGTGCTATCTTCCGGAAACACAATATACCTTTCCACTTCTACGCTGATGACTGTCAAATCTACTTCCCCCTAAGACAAAATGGTACAGGCTCTATTCAACCTCTGCTCGACTGCCTGGCTGACATCAGGGACTGGATGGCTTTAAATTTCTTAAGCTTCAATGATAAGAAGTCTGAAGCCATATTGTTCCTTCCCAATGACACAACCTCAAACCACTGCATTGACC
Source organism: Garcialebias charrua (assembly GCA_038048925.1). Lineage (NCBI taxonomy): Eukaryota > Metazoa > Chordata > Actinopteri > Cyprinodontiformes > Rivulidae > Garcialebias > Garcialebias charrua. The sequence continues at coordinate 23,136 of JBBPBX010045614.1, read as the reverse complement.
TGTCTGCTCTACCCCTGTCCGAAAAACAAAAAGTCAAAAATCTGGGAGTGATAATGGATCCTTCCATGAAACTCAACAGTCATGTAAACATGATCGTCAAATCCTGTTTTTTCCAGCTGAGGCGTCTGTCTAAGCTGAAGCCCATATTATCCAAAAAGCACCTGGAGACAGTGATTCACGCATTCATTACATCTAGGCTTGATTACTGCAATTCACTTCTGTTTGGCGTCAGTCAAGCCACCATTGCACGATTGCAACTGGTTCAGAACGCAGCTGCCCGATTTTTAACCAGCACACGCAAAAGAGAGCACATTACACCAGTCTTGGCCTCCCTTCACTGGCTACCGGTTCATCTTCGAATCCAATTCAAAATTCTCATGTATGTCTACAAATCGCTGAACAGTCTCGCCCCCGCCTATCTCTCAGATCTGATACACCCATATGTCCCTCCACGTGCTTTGAGGTCAGAGGATCAGGTGCTCTTGATAGTTCCAGAAACTCGCCTTAAGCGCAGGGGTGACAGGGCGTTCTCTGTAGCAGGCCCAAGACTCTGGAACGAGTTACCGCTGCTCATCAAACAGGCCCCCTCCCTCTCGGTTTTCAAATCCCGGTTAAAAACTCACTACTACTCCATTGCTTTCAATGCCAGCTGATTTGTACTGGATCGTTTGATTTATGATCTGCAATGTTTTTATGTTTTTCGTGTTGTACTTCATTGTATGTGTTGCCTGTTGCGTGTTTGTTTGTCCAGCACTTTGGTGTGGACTTGTTCCTGTTTAAAGTGCTTTATAAATAAAATGGTATGGTATGGTATGGTACCTTTAAGACGACTAGTCTGGTAAAGAGATGGCCCAGCCTTTCAGGCGTGCAGAATCTTTGCAGGTCCCGCACGTCCGAACCGGTTCTCGTTTACTTTTCCAACGTCTCCTGTGGTCCGTATCGATCATCAGAAAATGCGTCAGGTCCTGGTTGACTTCAAGACAAGACGTTTCTCAAAAAAAAGTTCATTAAAAGCCTGGAGCTTTTTAGCTCTATTGAATTTATGGAGGCATCCATAAATTCTTGGCTGATGAACCAGTCTTTGACTTAATGACTCAGTTTATCTAGCCATGAGAGACAGAGCTGTCAGATCTCTGTCCATTCCAAACTCTGAAGCGTTCCGGGAAGCAAAACGCTTTTCTAAAGTGTTGAGATTAGAACACAGTTTCCTCATTGGTCCGTGGACCAAGCGAGGAGAGTTAGAGACACGTCAAAGAGTTCACTTTCACGTTATCAGAATTCAAGGTGAGATTCAGGAGCAGAAAGAAATGTTTAGAGGAGGCAGAGAGTGCTGGAGTCATTCTCATGAAAACAACGGATTAACTGTCTTCTCCATTTCTAAACAAAACGGCCAGGCCTCTTTGACCCGAGCCTTCAACTTTCACACAGTTTGTGAACACCATCGTTAGTGCAGAAGTGACACAGTAATGCTTCACATTTCAGAATAACGCAGCATAATAGCACATATCATGAAAATGACAAAATGTTGTTCTTTTGATTACATTAGAATAAAATTAAAGAGGCCAATAGTCTCTTTGTGAGTGACTATATATGTTCTCAGATTATAACTAATGGAATAAATTGTAGTAAATGTCTGTTTTACTGATAGGATCAGCAAAAAGCATCACTGGACAGTTCAAAAAGACAAAGGTGTATCAGAGACCACCGTCTGGTCCCTTACACAAGCTTAAACTTGATTCACAAGCTTCCACTAGCCTTCACTAGCTTACACTAGCCTTCACTAGCTTACACTAGCTTTCACTACACACAACTCTAGTAAACACTAGAGCTACCACATGAGCAACCTTTGCTCCCACATGTGCTGTTTAAACAGCACCAGACCTCAAGAGCTTTAGCTCAACACAAACTCCACATGGGAGCTCTACACACGGTGTCCAGGGTGGGTGGAGAACACTCCTGAACACACACAGGCAGCAATACAGCTACCTTAATCAAAACTTGGTTTACCTTTCAAAATGATCACAAGTTGCTCCAACAAGCCCCTGCTTGCATCCACCAAACTTAGCTGGCAATCTCAAACCTTCACACTTGCTCTCACAAGCCCCACTTGCTCCTAGTAAGGCTCCACCACTGTTCAGATCTCAGCCCAGAGTATTTAAAAGGCAGAGAGCCAACAGGTGTTTCTGCAGAGCTAATCAAGCCTGATTAAGCTGAGAGAAAAAAAAGTGCAGCTACAGGCTGCTGGTGCTTTCTTTAGCAGACTGCAGCCAACCTAAATAAAATAATGATGTTTTAAAAAACTGTCTTACCTCTAGGGTACATAACACACAATAACAAAACACATCTTCATAACAGACCTAGAACATTCATGGCTTTGCAGTAGATTTCTATAAATATATACCGTACACCTACACCTACATATATATACATACATACATGCAAATGCATATGCAGTCATATACACATCTACATATCTACATACGATACCTGCATGTGCATCCCCACATCTATTTGTGTGTGGTTATGAGCAGCATGCATAAGTGTATAAGGCTTCTCTAATAGAACATTTGATAGTGATGGCGAAGCATCAGAGACCTTACCCCCAAGACCCGAGGGGTCTTGGGCTCTGGTCCCCCCCTAATCTGCTTCTCACCCTATCTCTAAGGGAGAGCCCAGACACCCTGCGGAGAAAACTCATTTCAGCCGCTTGTTTCCGAGATCTTGTTATTTTTGTCACAACCCAAAGCTCATGACCATAGATTCATTAATTCATTCAACCTTTATTTATACAGGCTAGCCTCGTTGAGCCACGGGGACTCATTTACAAGAGGGACCTGTCTCACTCACACCCAGGGTCAATTTAGAGTTACCAATCAGCCTAACATGCATGTTTTTGGACTGTGGGAGGAAACCGGAGCACCCGGAGAAAACCCACGCATGCACGGAGAGAACATGCAAACTCCACCCAGAAAGGCCCCCGGACCGGGACTTGAACCGGGGACCTGCTCGCTGAGAGGCAGCAGCTCTACCAGTTGTGCCACCGTGCACAACTGGTACGTGATACTGGTACTGGTACGTGGGAACTGGTATGTGGTATGTGGGTAGATCGATCGGTAAATCGTGAGCTTCACCTTTTGACTCAGCTCTCTCTTCACCACGACAGACCGGTACAGCGCCCGCATCACTGCCGATGCTGCACCTATCCGCCTATTGATCTCACGCTCCATTTCCCCCTCATTCCTGAAAAAGACCCCGAGATACTTAAACTCCTCCACTTGGGCAGGACCTCCTCCCCGACCATCCATTAACTTTGATTTAAAAAAAAATCCTAATATTTTTCTTTCAAGTAACATTTTATCCTTTGATATTCTTGTATTCACAGACAGGATTGTAATACCTGATTTTCTGTGTACTTTGAACTCACACTGGCAAGAGCTCAGAGGTTTTGTTGTCAGCATACCAACAACAGACAACTGAACACACTTAAGATGTTCTTGACTTTTGAATTTAATTTTGTATTTGTTCCTGTGGAACTTTGTGTGATTCTTCTTAGATTAAAATATATTAATGACGGACTCAAGTACATGTCATAAACTAGCATATGTGTTCATATCAGTTTCTTTTGCCAGAGGTTTTAAACTAGTCCCAGTTTTGCACTGAATTAAATAACTTGAGGTCATTGTGCACGTTAAAGGAACATGTCAGCTCCACCCTTTCGGTGTGAAATAGTTTTACGTCGTTCATTATGACATAAAACACAATTACATAAAAGCTTGTGATTTTATTGTTCAAAGGTTTGGAGTGAAACATGTAGGATTTTACAAAGCTATAAAACAGTTTAAATCTTCACAGGAGGATTACACGTAACACAGGTGTAACCACTGCCAGCAAACGCAACAGTTTACAATTAAAAGCCTTGAGTTTAGTGTTTAGATGCTGCCACACACGTATGAGGCTTGCACAGCTCTTACAGTGGTGCAGAAGACTTTTCCTATATCTTGTAAAAGAGGCAGCCAAATAAACAACTCTAAACCAATGCACAAACAAACAAACCGATTCCTAATGAGGAAGGTGCTCAGGAAAACAGCCAAAGTGACTGCAACCAAAAGGGGAAAGCTTCAAACGGGCCGCCTGAGCCCAGAGAGGGTGTCTCTGTGCATCTGAAAATGTTTATGGACTAGCTGTGGAAGTCATTATGGAATGTTTGAGTACACTTGCTCTGATAGCAACGGTTCAGCGTCCACCCAAGCCTCCTAACGTAGGTGGTCTGGGAGGAAGATGAGTGACTTCGAAGGGGAGGAAAAGAGAGAGAGAATCAGAAAGTTCCACCCTGCTTCTACTATTTTTCCCTTGCAGATGTGGTCGTAGAATAGGGAGGGGAAAAAAATCACCATAAAGTTATAATTATCCACATGAATGCAACCAGAATTTGGGAAAACTACAAACACTTACTCTCATAAACAAACCAAAAAAAAAATGCCCAAAGTGGTTGATTCTTGCATAGTTTAAAGGTCAAAACAAAGTTTTTATAACTATAAATGGAGTTGTAAAATAAAACAAATGTTATGTCTTTTTGCCAAATGAGGCTGAGACAATAATGAGACAAAAAAAAACTATAAAGTTTAGACCCTGGGTGTTCATGGCACAAAAGCCAGGCTAAATGTCTTGAATTAAATAAAATTAAAATAATAATCTTGCTTTTTTTTATGTAGCAGGGTGGAGGCAGACAACGAGCAGCCCACTGCTCCAATGCAGGCAGCAGCCATTTCACGAGACGTTACAATCTGTTAACTATTCCGTGCCCACAACTGGTTTGTCTCAGCTGAGTTTACTTAATGGTGTATTTCACCTCAGGACATTTGCAGAGATAACTAAATAAACCTTTCAAGGTAGGAATGTTCCCCAGAGCTGCCAGGTTCAAAGTGAAACTCTTGGCGACCCCGAACAGCTCACTGTTAGCGCCCCTCATCCAGGGTGGCCAAGTTTTACTCACTGATCGCTGAGGCATGGTGGCGTAATGGGGAACAGGAAGTACATTCAGCTTTGAAAGAAGCCCAGGAGTGTGGTAGCATGGAGGGATATTAGCTTTGTGGTGGTGGAAGTGGGGGAACATCAGCTAGCGGTTGCCACCACTTCTTTAACGCTTTGCCCTGAAGAGAACACTGAATCCAAACATCACCTCTCAGATGGGCCATTTCCTCTTGTAAATCACAGGAAATCTTTCATGTTGCAAGTGCTTTTGTTTTATGGCCACAGCACGGGAGAGTGGCTCAGCAGAGTCCCACAGCTCGCAAATTTCTCCCGTCGCCCAGGCATTTTAGGCCAGTGTGTATATATTTGTGCACATGTGTGAATTCACAGAGGGTGTAAAAGGAAAGAGAGAAAGAAGGGAGGAGGTGAGTGTGTGGGCATAATTCTTCCTTATAGCTACTCCATCCATCACTTTGTTGTCCCAGCTGCAGACGAAACCGCAATGTGGTGAATCCCTTTTGAAAAGTCAACATGATAAGAATTCCTGGATTGAAGTGGCACAGCCCACACTTCCTTGGCACATGGACTACTTCCTGTCAAACCTTTGTGGTGAAGTGGTGCAGTGACATAAGTTTGAGGTTTCCGCCCTTAATGCATCCTGTCCTGCCTAATCACGCTGCATCAGATTGTGATGTCATACAAAGTGATGGTATCTCTTATGATGTCTGACTATCTACTCAACATTTGGCAAGCAAATATCTATGTCTCCCAAGCTTCAGTCTAAATGAGTTCCTACAGAAAAACAAGGTGGATGTAAAGGATTTGATTAAAGCTGGTCAAACTGTTCTCAAACAGTGGAGACTCTCAAATCTGCTGAGAAGAAGGAAGAAAGAAAATATGAGGCTTCTCCCACTAGGCTAACTTTTAGGCTACAAATAACTCCAGCCTTTACCGCTTTTGGGATTTCCTAAACTTACTGACCTCAGCCGGTGTTTTGGCATCTTTTCCACATAGAATCCGTCATATGTCCCACAGATCGTCGAGGCGAGACAACTGCCAGATGGTGGATCTATTTGCCTCCCTTTAACATTACTCTGTACGCCAGATAAGGCCAGCAAAAAGAGGAGATTTTGGCGCTCCCTCAAAACTCTATAGGGGGGAACAGATCTCTGGGTTCAGTTCAGAAGGATCCATGCTAACTGGGTGAGACTGTGTCAAAGGTATTATTTGGGTAGACTAATGTACGATCCTCTGTCTCCCACAGTTTTTTACCGTTATGGACTGTTGCACTCCCTCAGACTTGTTTGTGTTCTCTTGTACCTTCTTTGTGTGCCAGTGCACCTGTGCTCAGCAGGGAGAGATTGAGAAATGAAAGGCATTAATGACTTGCAGAAGGCCTGCTCTCATGATTCATCTCTCATTCGAGCAGTTTGTAACACTAGACGTTTATCATGTTGTGTGAGTGCATTAAGAGGTAAAATAAATCTACGTTTAATGCTTTTTTTTTTTTAACAAAGTTTGTTTGAATGTGAGTGCTTGTGCAAGTGTGTGAAAGCCCATCACTGTTGTGTGAAAAAAAACATCTTCTTGGCAGATAGTATGCAAGAAGCTCAGCGCTGGAATCCATCCACTGCCAACGACTCAAACTCAATAAATCAAAACAGGTGCTTCAATATGTCGACCGCTGCAACACAAGAGCCAGATGCTTGCCGGGCAATTCCTAAACCCTGCTGCTTAATCACAAAACCAAAAAACAGGATGAAGTCAAGATGTTATGGATAATGCCTTACATATAGCTGCTATTTTGTGTTGACGTTTTAACCGAAACAGTTTAGACAATGAACTGGATTCTTGATTTTTTTAAGCAGACTTTTATGAAAAAGTGGTAAACATCACACTTACATCACTGCCTATAATCATAATACTGTTTACATTCTCTGTTTACATTTATTAATACTGTTTACTTTTATTACTACTGCTTACATGTAATTACTACTGTTTACATTTATTTACACTACTCTAATATCTACACCACTGCTGGTACATATACAGTGTGCTCTGAACGGTCTTATTTAGGGATGCCCAATGTGCCTTACTGCATATGCCACTTTTTGCCTCTACAACAACATCAACTACTACCTCATACATATACTGTGTACATTGACTCATACGCTGCTTTGCCACTTTGCAAATGTCAATGCTAGAAACCTTTAGTTTATTTTAGTTATACTTTTTATACTCTTTTTTTATACTAGTATGCAAAAACTCAGGACAATATTATGTTCATTAAATGTTTAATGTTTTAGTTTTAGAGTTGGTGTAAATTTTCATACTCTTATACCACTATGCAAAAAACTCAGGACAGTGTTAGTTTTACTATTTTATGCTTATGTCTATTATTATATGTTTCAGTGTTTCAATGTTTAGATGTTTACTGTTGCACCGAGGGACTGAGAGAAACGCAATTTCGGTCCTGTGTATGTCCTGCACTGTACATATTGCAGATCTGACAATAAAGTTGACTTTGACTTTTGACTTTGACTTTAAAGAGTTAATCTCTGACCTGATAGCTTTGTGAGCTACTTAGAGTTTATTTGTTCATTGATATAAGTTAACATCTAAATCCAAAGTAGATTGATGCAATCTTAGACTTTATAATTCCATCAGTTTTGCATGCTGTGGTTATTAACATATATTCCCATGGGATTTTCCAAGCACAAACAGCAGCAGCAGTTACCGTACTTTCTGCCATACACGTATCATCGCCATATAAGTCACATTAGTCAAAATATGCCTAATAAAGTAGAAAAAAAACATAAATGTGTTGCTTCACCGTACAAGTCACATCCATCGCCGCTGATGTGTCGCTTTTGTAACGTGTCACCTCTAACAACCCAGAAATGTGGGATGGTGTTGTGCCAAAAAGCGATTGGCTGCCAAATGGTGGTTGTGGAAATGTGCACGGGAGGACTTTAACAAGAATTTAACAAGATTAACACTTAAAAACAATTATTTGTTTGCTAGAAATTATAGTAAAGGTGTCTGAGTTGCAGTTTTCCTTAACAAATGCACTTTGACGTCAAATCAGCTGCATTTCTCCTGGGCGGCGCCACAAAATGCAGCTGATTTGACGTTTGCTTCAGGAGTTCTGGAGCGAGATGAAGCTCGCTTTGTATGGCAAGCCAAGTGTCTCATTAATAGCCACGTTTACCTATTAATGAGACACATGGCTTGCCATATGAGACGAGGGCCCTCTAGGCTGAAAATGGTAGTGTTAAATATTTTCCATGTCCGAATGAATGAAATTGTCAGATCTTAGTCAAAAATTTGATTATAAATATGAGACAAAACTTGCTGTATAAGTCACAGGCATGCTAATTATACACAATACTACTGTGACTTATACAGCGAAAATTATGGTAGCTGTGGTGTTTCCAGCAGGAATATCTCAATAGTTCTTCTTGATTAACTATAATGCAAAACTGACATCGATGAAAAAGATATTAAATTATTGTTCGCGTGAACTGTTATAAAATTATGATGGCAGCAATCCAGTTCAATCTTGGCCTGCAAACTAGCCATTAGTTGTCAAAAATAAAGTATTCTGCATTTTATCTGATACAAAACAACACTCTCAAATTACCCAGTTGAACTTTCCTACAATGAGGATGTTTTTAAAGTTAGAAATCAGCTGAGATATTAATTTGCTTCTCTTGTGACTTAGTCTTTCACAAGTTTTGTTCTGTATAAATGTGTAAAAAGTGTTGCAGACGTGTTGCAGACTGTTGTGCAGTGTCAGTAAATATAATTTTTTTTCATTCTACGACTTAACAGACATCACCACCTGCAATTAAATTCCTCATGTGAATTGCACATTTTGCCAGTAAGTATGATTCTGACTTGGTGTATATAAACAGACTACAGTACATACAATTATCAGAGACAACCTGCCAGCACACACACCAGGCCATCTCTACTGGTTGCAGCTCAGAAACCCAGAGACAACAAACCAAACCCCATGCTCATTTTCACTGGTATCAACTCAACTCATTTGTCTTCATCTACTGTTCTTTCGCCTGCATGGTACGTTGACATTCTTCCTGCGCTCTTTACCTCAGTTTGATGTTTTGTGTACTCTCTGAAGTGAATCATATCCATTTGATGTCATGTCCAAAGCTAAACAGAACCAATGTAATCTCTGGTTTGACATAAAGGACCAAAACATGTCAAGCTGTTGAGAGCTGCACTGTCAAAACTTCCACTGCGGCTTGCATTGCATCACTTATTTACCCGAGCATCGTGTCACTGCACACACACACAAACACCATCCATCTAATCAGCTGAGGCTTCAATGCCCTCCAACAGCCTCTGAAGGTGAAAAAAAATAAAATTTGATCTTGGCCTCTGATATTTTTCTCATTCCTTTTATCCTTGATTTGATAGCAGCCTGTGCTTGTAAGTCTTACAGTACCCAGCCCATAATGCACTCCAGACGCTCTGACTTCCTAATGACTGGTTTTGCTCCAAGCCTTTCCGGGTATGGCTGTGGCCGCGAGCCTCACACAAATGCACACACACACACACACACACACACGCCACATGTTGACCAGTCAAATGGTTTGTTTTAGCTGTTCATCTGTCTTTCAATTACACGGAGCCCATGTTTTGAA
>JBBPBX010045614.1:0-12375 GCA_038048925.1 Garcialebias charrua | reverse complement strand
CTTCCTTCAGGGAACATGAGTTATGGTGCATAACTTTCAGTTCCCTTATCAGTCTTGTCACTCGGTGCAACATATCACTATGGGAACGTAATTCATTCACGCCCTTGAAATGCTCAGTAAAATGCATCCTAGTGTGAACGTTCGCCTTATTCGATAGGCATCTCAAGGTCGCTTTCTACTGTGTGTTAGAAAGGACAGCCTGTGACATCCAAACTGTAATGCTTTGCAAACGTGTTCATTGAACTCCAGTTTGCAACAGCACAGATGTCTGCAACTGGTACACCCTTGAACAGTGACCATGAGGTGGCCAAGCCCCGAGTAGAGTGGGCATGCACTCCAGAGGGTACTTGTTGACCTTTGCTACTGTACGCCCTTTTAATGGCCTCAGTCACCCAATGTGAAAGGCGTTGTTTTGATAGGGCCTTACCCGTAGCTGGTGCAGCAAAGCACACAAACAGTTGATTTGTTTTTCTCCATTCGGCTGTTCTCTGCATGTAAGTGCTTAAAGCTCTCACGGGGCAGAGAGCCTTCAGCCTTTCCTGTTCCTGAGTGAGGATAGGAGCAGGAGGAAAAGAAGAGAGATCAAAGTCCAGACTTCTGGGGTTTATAGTCAAAACTTTGGGAATATATGTAGGATTAGGCTTTAGGGTGACCTTTGACCCGTCAGGGGCGAACCTGGTGCACATTGGATGTACGGACAAAGCGTGGAGGTCACCCACACGTTTTGCCGAGCAAAGAGCCAGGAGAAGAGCGGTCTTGTAAGATAATAAGTCTATCTTAATGTCGCTCAATGGTTCGAATGGGGGATCACAGAGAGCCCCCAAGACCATGCTAAGAGCCTATCCAGGGGTCAAAATCCTGCTGGGGGGCCTCCTCCTTAGCACGCCCTTCATAAATCTTATGAGCGGATGTGCGCCAGGTGTCCTGCTTCCCTAGCCTTCATGATAAGCTGAAATTACAGATAGGAACACCTTAATCGTTGAGAAAGAGCGACCTTTCTCCAGCAAGTCCTGAAGAAAGGTGAGGAGCTGAGCCAGGTCACATGAATAAGAAATAATATTTATTTCTGTGCACCAAGCTTCAAAAATATGCCATTTCTGTCCATAGAGAGATTGTGTTGACACAGCACGTGCATTTTGAATGGTTTTTACCACATTCTCTGGCAGGCCTGAGGCCATCAGTCTGTTCTTCCCCGCCACCAAGATAAATTAGCCGCAGTTCTCAGCCTAATTGACGAAACTGTTCCTTCTGGTGACGTAGACGGTCCTTGGAGAGGAACAGGTGGTGGGACCAGCTCTCCCTCAGAGACCCTGATTCCAGTGGTCCTTTGAAGGTCGACCAGGTTAGGAAGAGGACCTTCCCACAGACGTACCTCCATACCATTCTGACAAAGAGTGTTTGGAAGCAGGGACAATCTGCTGTCATTATTAGATAAAGGCTGAACAGAGTGTCTACTTTTCCTCCTTTGTTGGGGGTCATGGGTAGGGGGTGCACGTTTCGTAAACGAGCAGATCTCCTGACTCCAGCCCGTTCCCTGTTTGGGTCAGTACAATGAGCACGGTCACACGCTACAGAATCACTGTTTAAGCCTGATGCGTCGCCCATTGAAAACAATGGGACAACTTCAGCCTTAGAATGAATGTGTGACACTAATGTTGGCCTGCGGGCTTCTGTCGCAGCCCCCCGTCCCTTAATGGCATTCGATGAATGAGTGGCCAGGAAGGTGGGTCGTCAGATTCTGTCGGCGTGCACCCCTGGAGCGCGGACGTGTCACGGGTTTGGTTAATTTGTGTATTCCCGACTCCGTGGTTTAGAACGGAGTGGGGGATGGAACACGTGACACCGCTCACCTGCCTCTGTGAGGATACACGGGCCTGTTCGCAGGCGCCTCTGTGCTTGTCTGTTGTAGACATAGCAGAGGCGCCCTGCTGGGGTTTATCAATTAGGCTAACACCCTGTGAGCCGTGAAGGAGGGGGGAAGATGGCCCCCGCCCTTTATGTCGGCTGGGAGAACAGAGGGGACTGTTCTGCTGATGTTACTGTGTTTGTTGTTGTTGTTGTTTTTTGTGAGTCAAGAAAACAGAGTCTGTTTTTTTAACTTTATTCGTGCTTTGTGTAACGACATTCTTTCAACCTTTATTTAGTCAGGTAAATCTTTTGAACCTCATGGGCTCATTTATGAAAGCGACCTGCTAAAACTAAAGAACAATGAACAGCAGTGGTAGAATTTCCTTAAACAATAAACAAACAAACAATAAACAATAGAAAACAAAAGAGAGAAAAAACAAAAGAAAGTTTTTTTTTTTTAACAAAGTATCAAAAAACTAGCAAAACATTATAAGGTAGACGTATAAAATCAAAGACAGGAACAAATCTGCATTGGTTTTTGCCAGGATTCCAACAGATTCTGAAAACCATTTAGAGAAGTCAAGGTCGAGAGCTTCAGATCTTTTTGTAAGATATTCCATGAAGCAGGAGCGGAGTAGGAGAAGGCCCTTTTTCCAAGTTCAGTCCTCACTGACGGAACACTGCAGGTAATCATGTCCTGAGAGCGCACACTGTAGCTGCACTCACGCAAAGACATGTAGGAGGAGATGTATGAGGGCAGCAGACCAAGAAGTGATTTAAAGATGACAATAGCCGTGTTTCCATCAAGGTTTCTAGGTGCGCATTTTGAAGTATCGCAGCAGAAAAGCTTAATGGAAACGGCAAAATGCGAAGTTACTTCCTGAAATTCGCCAAAAAGTTTATACGCTCGCTTGAGGTGGTTTTTGGGATCTGCGAAAATGAGCAGATGCGCAAAACGACAGATGGAAACACATTTGCCGACTCGTGCTGCCGTAGCGAACATTCACGTCACGTGACTGATCAGCTGTTTCCGCTCCGGACAACATGTAACATCGCTAAAACTAGTTGGCATGACAGAATAAATACAACTCGCCCGATAGCAACATACCTGAAATATTCTCTCCATTTTGACGAGATGTGTGGCCGGGTTCTGTTTTCAACCGCTACTTCCTGTTTACTGTAGACATGCGCAGTGCTGACGTCTGACGTAATGACGCTGACGTCTGACGTAATGACGCTGACGTCTGACGTAATGACGTTGTGCGCGGCTTGGAAGAAGCGCTTCAAGCCAGTAGATGGAAACACTTCTGATCTGCATTAATTTGTATTTACATATTTGCGAGGTAGCTCAAAATTCGAAATGAAAATGGATGGAAACACAGCTAGTGTACAAGTGGAAGAGTCTGCGTGAGGTTAATGATGTCCAGTTAACCAGTGAATACAGGGTGCAGTGGTGGGTACGATAATCACAACCAGTTATGAATCTTAGTGCACCATGATAGACAACATCCAACATCCGCAGGGTGCTTGTAGGAGCATTCATGTAGAGAATGTCACCGTAATCAATGGAGGGAAGGAAAGTCACAGACACAAGGCGTTTCCTAACATTCAGTGATAGACATGATCTGTTTCTGAAAAAGAAACCCAGTTTAACTTTCAGTTTCTTCACTAGGTTTTCCACGTGGAGTTTAAAAGAGAGATGTGAATCGATCAGGATACCCAGATATTTATAGGAATCAACAAACTCAATAGGGACACCATTTGAAGATAAAATCAGAGGAGGATCTGCTGGAACCGCCTTCCTATTTGAAAAAAACATCCCTTTTGTTTTATCAGCATTTAGGACAAGTTTGAGACGGAACAAATCTGACTGGATGATGTCAAAAGCGGATTGCAGTAACTGGAAAGCCTTAGCTACTGTTTTAGCTCGGCAATAAACAACTGTATCATCAGCATAGAAATGTAAGGATGCATCAGGGATGCAGTGACCTACATTAGCTATGTAGATTGTAAAGAGAGTGGTCCTAAAACTGAGCCTTGTGGTACACCATTTTTAACTGTTAAATAGCTGGAAGAAGTACCGTTATGTTGAACACATTGCCTCCGATTGGAAAGATAGTTAGAAAACCAACCGATGGTGTGATCAGAGAAACCGATTTCTGAGAGCTTATGACACAGGATGTTATGATCCACAGTGTCAAAAGCTTTAGACAGGTCTAAGAAAAGTGCAGCACAATAGTCCTTAGCATCCAATGCTTCAACAACATCATTCAGAACCTTCAGAGAAGCAGTTGTTGTGCTGTGTTTTTTCCTGAAACCAGATTGATGAAGAGGTAAGATGTTAAATGAGTCCAGATAGTTTTTGATCTGAGAGTTTATCAGTTTTTCTAGAACCTTGGCTAAGATGCAGAGTTTAGAGATCGGTCGATAATTGTTCAGTGAGGTGGGGTCACCTCCCTTCAGCAANCTGTACTTTCTTTACAGAAAAAAATCCACACAACACCTTCATCTCTACACACCAGCAGTGATTATTTCCAATCTACCACCTGTGTAACAGACAGGTGGTGTACAGAAGAAGATCCAAGATGTCCAGCTTAACCTTCATGCAGCAGGTGACTTCCCATATCCCAAAAGTGAGTATTTTTTTCACTTGTGGTGTTTTACTATTTTTAACACTGTATTGATCTGGAGAATGAAAACAAAGTCTCTTGCAAGTTACTAGCTTATTAACATTGAAACATTTAAGGTACATTTATATGGTGAAATGTTATATATGCTAAGATGCATTAGGAGTCAACTCAGGACCTTTAATATTAGGAATATTTAAGAGAACTCTGGTACTAAAAAAATACAGTAGATTGATTCTATTTATTTGCTCTCTCCACTGCACACCTGTAGAAGGAGGTGAGGTCTGAACTTCTCAGACCAGCTCATCTCAGCCGTCTGAGGAAGTAGAGTCTCTGATGAACTTTCGTGATCAGGCTGGTGGTGTTGTTGCTCCAGCTGAGGTTATCGTTCATGTGTACCGTACACCTAAGTACTTGTAGCTGGAGACCACTTCCACTGCAGATCCTCCAATGTTCAGTGGGGTGTGTGGGGTTTGTTTGTTCCTTCTGAAGTCCACAATCATCTCCTTTGTCTTCTTCACGTTGATGTGAAGGTTATTGTCCTTGCAGGACCCAGAGCCTCTTTATCATAAAGTGGAAGAAAAGACCCTTAGACCAGTCTGGTGGGTGACCAACTTAAGGAGACTGATATCGGATTTTAGGTCACTTCAGTTTCTTTAACAACAAACATGAACATGGCTGGCTGTGAGGGGCAAACACATGACATATAGTAGCTAAAAGACAGATGCTTAAACTGCTAAGCTTCAGCAAAAAGAGGAAAATATTGATGAGTAGCAAAACACTAGCTAAAGTAGCATTTTTTTTTGCTGAAAGTATCAAAATGCTAGTTAAAAGTAGCAGAAAAGTAGCAGAACAGTAGCTAAAATCTCAACAAGATAAAAAAGAAAACAGATTTAAGAGAATAATGTTTAAGGGAAAGTTTCATATTTTGAAAGATATAAAACTAGCAACAAAAAAGTAAGCTGAAATTAGCACAAAATATGTAAAAAGAACAATAAAGTGGTCATAGTGTTATGATTTCAAAGGTTTACCCAGTTGGTAATGAGACCCAGAACGACACAAGACGAAGAGGTGCAAAAGTAACAGTGTTTATTATTTACAGTGCAAGTCTATATACTGTACACATGTACAGGGATCTTCTGGATTTCCTAGAAGATGAAACAAACTGTCAGAAAGGCTTGACCAGAAGGCTCTTTCAAGATGATTGATCTAGTTTTGTTTGTTATTTTACAGAGAAATCCTTAGTTCCTTGAGATGAATCCCAGAGGGCGAAATGAGGCAGGCAAGTGGTTGGAGGGCAAGACACGATGAGCAGACAACTGGTCCCAGGACCAAGATGGAAACGAGGACTGGAAACACAACAAAAAACAAGGTAAGTGTCTCTCAAAGTACTGTACTCAGAAACTGGCTAGAAGCATAAATACCATGAGTAGGCATCAATGCTCCAGCGAAGAGGACTTGACTGCAGCGTTAAGTATAAGTGGAGCTCATCAGGTGGATCACAGTAAAATAGATCATTTTTCTTCCCCATAAATCAGTTATTTAAAATCTAATCTGGAATCATTCCTCCTTGTTAGACTTCAGTTGACCTGTTTAAGTTGGGCCAAATTTGTTATTATCTTTTGATTTATTTTTCATTGAAATTTAATTATTTGTTAGTTTATTTTTGGAACTGTTAAATTGAATTATTTGGTGGATTTTTGAACACCTTTGTCCTTATTTAAGTCTGGACCCTCACAATTCTATTTATGTTATGAACTTGTATTACTAAAATAATAACAGAATATGATAGAAGTTGTCTAACAATTGAAAAGTGGAAGCAGAACACTCCCATTCTCTTTTCACACTGATGCCTCAAACAAGGTGAAGATGAACCATGTTTTATTAATGATAGTTTTATACAAATGGATACACCTGATATATACAAATAAAAAACATGAACAAACTTACTTTACAGTATACAAACATAATTATGCATACTTCTACACATGCTTAAAAATTTTTTATGGCGCCCCCCCATAAAAAAATATCACCAGCCGCCACTGATCAGACATTTACTTGACTTCTTTGTCAATGATGTGTAGTTACAGGAGTTAACAGTGTGACATTTTGCACCCATAATTGAACCATGAGAAACATTGATGAAGATACGATCATTCAGAACCCAAAAACAATGAAAGTTGCAGTGATGGGCAGATCCAGATGTGTTGATAAGATTCAGTGATTCCAGGTAGTCTGAGAACTGAAAATAATGACAGTAATATGAATGATGCAGAAAAGTCTCAGACCATAAAGCGTCACAGATTAAGTGGACAAACAATTCCGTTGAGGAGGCCCAACTATAGTTTGTGTGAGAGGGGATCCAGCCCCCCTGTGAATATGAATGGATGTGGCCCTGGTTAACACAAGCTGGATCCAGAATCAACGGGTAGAAACAAGCAATTTGCAGCAAACAGCAGAGTGCTGTCTGTATCAGGACAGCAAAGGAACAACAGCGTGAACAGCACCAAACAACAGCGACAGCAGCTCCTGATCCTTAGCGGCACACTTTTCTCTCCGCCTGTCTGATCCACAATTAGCTCCCAACAGTGTGAAACAGGCACCACCAAACAGCGACGATCACCAAACAGCGACGATCCTGATCCTCTGCGCTTCACTTTCTGCTCGTCTGATCCACAAACAGCTCTCAACAGCTCACAACGGTGTGAAAAACAGGCATCAAAACAGCGACGATCCTGATCCTCCGCGCTTCACTCTACGCTCGTCTGATCCACAAACAGCCCACAACAGTGTGAAACAGTCACCAAACAGAGAAGATCCTGATCCTCCGCGCTTCACTCTCCGCTCGTCTGATCCACAAAACAGCCCACAACAACGAAATGAGGCTCTTTAAAGTTATCTGCAGCAGGTAAGATGTTTGTTGTTGAGCTCACAACAACAAATGAGGCTCTTTAAAGAGTTATCTACAGCAGATAAGATATTTGTTGTTGTTGAGGTATTGGTCTCTTCAAAAATGAGGCTCTTTAAAAAGTTATCTACAGCAGGTAAGATGTTCGTTATTATTGCTGCTATTGCTGCTCTCTTCTTCAGCCTTCAGCCTCTTCAGAATGAAAAAACCACCTCCAGAAAAAAACACCTCCAGAAAAAACACAGCAAGTCTTACCAGAGGGCTGAAGACCTCTCAGCTCCAGAAATTATTTCAGCAGCAGTTCATCCGCGGGTCCTTCAGATGAACGCGCGTGTGAGCAGAATGAGCACACACAGAATGAGCACAAAGCAGAGAGCGCAGCTCCAGCTGCAAGCATCCCCACGGCCGCGCGCGCAGATGGGCTCAGGCTCCACGGAGGTAAACAGACTTTAATGTGGATTAAAGACGGTGTCCCCACAGCCAGTTCGATTCGGTTCTGGTCCAGTCAGAAACACCTCCCCCGATGCTCACGAACCAGGTACGTTATCTTCCCCCCACGCCACGAGGTCAACAAAGGACAGCAGAAAAAATCAGCATAGTCTGAAAACTTCCCTGCAATCTTGTTGAAACCAGGAGAACCACAGGAGAACCGCAGGTCCAGGTGCAGGTGGGACGTTCAAACGGGCCAATGAGAGTGGCAGAAGAAACACCGGGTCTTCGTGGGCGGCTCTCCGGCTTTGGGGCTCACCTGGCCGGGCAAGGTAGCTCAGAATGACCGGTGAGGTGAAAACGTCCGAACCTGGTCCGACAGAATTTTTTTTGAACGGTCCCATCCGGCTCTCTGAGTTACTGAACACCGAATTCAGATGGAAGATGGACCAGCTTTGGTCCAATTCGAAAAACGGGTCAGTTAGATGATAAAAATACTCAGAGAGACCAGAGGTCATATTTGGCTTTATGTCACTCATAGCAGAAAGAACATGATTTGTGTCTAAAACAGAATCACTAGCTTTTTGTACCGTGCTACAAAGAAAGTCTGGACGTGAAAAGATCATTTCCCGTACCTCGTGGGCGGGTGATCGTGTAAGGTTATGAAGTGGACCTGGTTCATCAGGCACGCTTCTTTTTGGTGTCCCGGTTTGCTGAGGAGGTTCTGTACTGGTCCGCCTGGCGGGGAACAAATCTGTTCTTACTCCAGGCATGTTCAGTCCGAGGTGGAGCCGGCGGTGGTCTCTGCCGGTGCTCGACCTTGTACGCCGGCCACTTTTGCGGTGGGGCACGTGTGGCTGAGTGGTGTCGAGGCTGCGGTGCTCTTCTCCCAGCTGATTCCCTGGGGGGACCGAAGGTTCTCCTGGGGATGCCCACCCGGAGAGCTTCAGCCTGTTTGTGCCTCTGGTCCAGCCTGGTCTGAATTCGATCGAGCGCTTTTCCAAAAAGCCCCATCGGTTCTATTGAATGGTGAAGAAAAGGAATTTTCTGTCCCTCCGGGAGGTCAGTCAGGGTCATCCACAGATGGTGTATTGCGATGACCACTTCTGCCATTCCCCTGCCCTGAGCAACAGCTACTGTCCCCATCATGCGCCCTGCGGGCTTCATCCAGCAGCTCGGCAGCAGCTTGCTTGTCTGTCGTTACCTGGAGCTCCTGTAGTTTTTCAGCCAGGTAAGCTTGCATCATTGTGGACGCGTTCATCGTGCGCGCTACGAGGCCCTGAGCCCTGTAGCACTTCTCAAGCAGAGAGGCAGAGGCTTGACAGGCTTTGCTGGGGAGAGTTGGTTTGTTCCCGGATGACTTGGGAGCCAGATGAGATGCCAACGTGTCCTCAATTTGAGGCACGTTGGCTATTCCCACCTCATCCATCCCGTCCATGTCGAGAAACTGTGAGAGCGGTAACAGAATGGGCGCCCTGGGCTAAGACCAGGTGCGAGTCAGTTCTGTGAGGAAGTCCGGGAAGACGGGTATCCTTTGCCTCGTGGCGGCCTGCTGCTTTGAATAAAAATAATTTCCTGCCAACCTCGTGACTTGTTGACGAGGTGGAGGCTCCGGCCATGGGATTTGTAGCGCGTCTGCTGCTCTGTGACACAAGTCGAACAGAGCAGGGATGGACAAGTCCGTCTCAGGGAGCACAGGTACCGGGGTGCGGGAGAGGTCTTCTCCCTGTTCCTCGTACCCGACGTCGGCCTCGTCCATAGAAAATTCACCTGAGGCTGAAATCAAGATCTCGTCCTCGTTCATCATGCCTCGAGTGTCAAAGTCGACAGTTAAGTCCACCATGGGGGCCAGCACATCTGGGCTGTCGCCCCATTCAACTCGGGTGCTTTCATCCAAAGCCATGCTCTCGAGCTCCGGCGTGGGAGTCAGAGGCTCAGTGGTGTCCGGGTCTGCCGGCCCCGCCGCAGCCCCCATAGCCTTGGTGACGAAGTCCGCCCGGTGCCTCCTCACCGCCTCCAGCATCTGGCTGCAGTGTGGGCAAAAGTCGGGTGCATCCAGCGCCATGTTCGCGTGCAGTATACCCAAGCAGATGGGACAGGCCTCATGGGTGTCCGTCGCTGAGAGGGAAAAACCGCATCCGCTGGGGCAGGCGCGCGAGGTCGGACTCGCCATTCTGTTGGTCTTTTTTGGAAGTATTTTCTTTCGCTTTCCTTTCTCCGGAGGCATGTCCGAGATAAGGCCAGCGAGTCCTTCCAAGATCCTTTTTCTTCTGATTTGAGACGTCTCCTCCATCGCGTCGCTTTCGCTGGCTAGCCTTGCTACGATTTAGCAGAGGTAGCGGTGTGACGCAGTTTGCGCCGTCGAGCGAAGCAGTCTGCAGAAAGAGGAGAAGAAAAAACTTTGAGGTTAAGGAAAAATGTGCCGGACTAGCTTTCGCTAGCCCAGCAGTACGCAGGAATAATTCTCTGTGCGCTCTGTGTAGGGAGCAAGCTCACCTCTGGTCGAACGATGAAGCAACAGATAAGTCCTGTGAAGAGAGAGAGTTCAGGTTTAAGCTAGGTGAAGGGCAATATGAGATCGATGGATGGGCGTCAGCCGTTTAAGTGCTCAGAGGGCGTGGCCTCTGGCGTAACGCTTACGCCCTTGACCATCCATCCATCTTCTTCCGCTTATCCGGGGTCGGGTCGCGGGGGTAGCAGCCTAAGTAGGGAGGCCCAGACTTCCCTCTCCCCAGCCACTTGGAGCAGCTCCTCTGGGGGAATCCCAAGGCGTTCCCAGGCCAGCCGAGAAACATAGTCCCTCCAGCGTGTCCTGGGTCTTCCTCTGGGTCTCCTCCCGGTGGGACATGCCCGGAACACCTCACCAGGGAGGCGTCCAGGAGGCATCCTAACCAGATGCCCGAGCCACCTCAACTGGCTCCTCTCGATGTGGAGAAGCAGCGGCTCTACTCCGAGTCCCTCCCGGATGACTGAGCTTCTCACCCTATCTCTAAGGGAGAGTCCAGACACCCTGCGGAGAAAACTCATTTCAGCCGCTTGTATCCGAGATCTTGTTCTTTCGGTCACAACCCAAAGCTCATGACCATAGATGAGGGTGGGAACGTAGATCGATCGGTAAATTGAGAGCTTTGCCTTTTGACTCAGCTCTCTCTTCACCATGACAGACCGGTACAGCGCCCGCTTCACTGCGGACGCTGCACCTATCCGCCTATCGATCTCACGCTCCAGTTTTCCCTCATTCGTGAACAAGATCCCGAGATACTTAAACTCCTCCACTTGGGGCAGGACCTCCTCCCCGACCCGGAGAGGGCATGCTACCCTTTTCCGGCTCAAGACCATGGCCTCGGATTTGGAGGAACTGATCCTCATCCCGGCCGCATCACACTCGGTTGCAAACCGCTCCAGTGAAAGTTGTAAATCACGAACTGATGAAGCCAGTAGGACCACATCATCTGCAAAAAACAGAGAAGCGATTCTAAGGTCACCAAAACGGATCCTCTCAACACCTTGGCTGCGCCTAGAAATTCTGTCCATAAAAGTTATGAACAGAATCGGTGACAAAGGGCAACCTTGGCGGAGTCCAACTCTCACCGGAAACGAGCCTGACTTACTGCCGGCAATGCGGACCAAGCTCTGACACCGGTCGTACAGGGACCTAACAGCCCTTATCAAAGGGCCTGGTACCCCATACTCCCGGAGTACCCCCCACAGAACCCCCCGAGGGACGCGGTCGAATGCCTTCTCCAAGTCCACAAAGCACATGTAAACTGGTTGGGCAAACTCCCACGCACCCTCCAGGACCCTGTTGAGGGTGTAGAGCTGGTCCAGTGTTCCACGACCAGGACGAAAACCACACTGCTCCTCCTGAATCCGAGGTTCGACTATCCGACGGACCCTCCTCTCCAGAACCCCTGAATAGACCTTACCAGGGAGGCTTAAGAGTGTGATCCCCCTATAGTTGGAACACACCCTACGGTCCCCCTTTTTGAATAGGGGAACCACCACCCCAGTCTGCCAATCCAAGGGAACTGCCCCCGATGTCCACGCGATATTGCAGAGTCGCGTAAGCCAACACAACCCTACAACATCCAGAGCCCTAAGGAACTCCGGGCGAATCTCATCCACCCCCGGAGCCTTGCCACCGCGGAGCTTTTTAACCACCTTGGCGACCTCAGCACCAGAGATCGGAGAACCCGACCCAAAGTCCCCAGGCTCCGCTTCCTCAGTGGAAGACGTGCCAGTAGGATTGAGGAGGTCTTCGAAGTATTCCGCCCACCGACTCACAACATCCCGAGTTGAGGTCAGCAGCACGCCACCCCCACCATAAATGGTGTTGGTCGCGTACCTCTTTCCCCCCCTGAGACGCCGGATGGTGGACCAGAATCGCCTCGAAGCCGTACGGAAGTCATTCTCCATGGCCTCTCCGAACTCCTCCCACGCCCGAGTTTTTGCCTCAGCAACCACCCGAGCCGCATGCCGCTTGGACTGCCGGTACCTATCAGCTGCTTCCGGGGTCCCACAAGCCAAAAAGGCCCAATAGGACTCCTTCTTCAGCCTGACAGC
>JBBPBX010045613.1:0-14644 GCA_038048925.1 Garcialebias charrua | reverse complement strand
TTTTTATTTATTTGTTAATTGTTAGGCTTCTTTATCTGGGACCTGAGTCTGAATTTCATACCATTCACATGCAAATGTGAGCTGGTATGACAATAAAAAATAATTGAATCCTAGAATTATTCCAGTTCTGGCCTACTTCACTGGCTCCCGGTTCACTTTCAAATTAATTTAAAAATCCTTCTGAATTTTTTTAAAATCTCTGAACAGTTCTGCCCTTTCCTATCTTGCTGATCTGCTGCAGCCATATGTCACACAGCGCTCCTTGAGCTCTGAAGACCAGATGCTTTTGTTGGTTCCAGGCACTTGTTTTAAGCTCAGAGGTGACAGGGCTTTCTCTGTTGCAGGTCCAAGACTGTGGAATGAGTTACCACTACATGTTAAGCAGGCTCTCTCTCTCACTGTTTTTAAGTCTCGTTTAAAAACTTACCTTTATTCCCTGGCTTTTGACACTGTGTGAGTTGATTTTATCTTGTCTGTGTTCTATGTTAGTCATTTAGTTCTTATCTTTACCTCTGTGGATCAGTAGCCATGTTTCCATCAAGGTTTCTTGATGCGCATTTTGAAGTATCGCATCAGAAAAGCTGAATGGAAACGGCTCGATTCGAATTAACTTCCTCTAATTCGTAAAAAAGTTGATACGCTCGCTTGAGGTGGTTTTTGGGTTTTTCGAATCAGAGCCGATGCACAAAACGAGAGATGGAAACAGATTTGCCGACTCAGTTCTGACGTAGCGAACGTTTACGTCACGTGACTTCGTCTCCGGACAACATGTAACATTGCTAAAACTAGTTGGCATGACAGAATAAATACAACTTGCCCGATAGCAACACATTCCTGAAATATTCTCTCCATTTTGCCGAGATGTGTGGTCGGGTCCTGTTTTCAACCGCTACTTCCTGTTTACTGTAGACATGCGTAACGCTGACGTCTGACGTAATGACGCTGACGTCTGATGTAATGCCGCTTTGCATGGCCTGGTGGATGCACTTCAAGCCAGTTGATCGAAACACTTCTGATTCGCATACATTTTTATTTAAATTTTTGCGAAATGTCTAAAATTCGCTCAAAATTCGAATTGAAAATACAGTAGATGGAAATGGTTTATGTTTTATCTTGTTTCCTTTGCTTGATTGTTTTTGTTGTTCAGCACTTTGGTTGGCGTTGTTGCTGTTTTTAAGTGCTTTATAAATAAAGTGGTATAGTATGGTATGTATGTGTAAAAAAAGTCACTATTAAAAATTTGCTTTCCAAGTCAAAATCCAAGATGGCCCCCACCAAATATACATGTAAACCAGCCACCCCAGTGAATTCAATTGAATTATATACCATGTCGCTCCTATTCACTTGAATATCTTGCACCAAAAACGTTAAGGTTTACTTGCATTCCCTGTTTTATTCTAGTCCAGAAAAACACTTCTCTAAAACTACAGACATTCACTATTCAAATCCCTTAGCAACAGGGGACATCGACATACTGCTTTGTTTACATACCAGTAGATGTTTCCTTTGGGAGTATAAGCTAGAATTTTACCTTTGAACTGAAGTAAATCAGAGTATGGATGGGTGGGCTTTAGGAGAAGGCTTCTGGGAGCCATATGGTGCATTCAGACCTAACAGCGTTTCAACGGCAGGAACGTCCAGCTTACATGCAAAGTCAATGGGGGACGCGCTTCCAGCCGCGTCTTGGCGTCGGGCGTCACGTCGCGTGCGTGTTGAGCGTGCTGGAAAGCGTTTTCCGTGCACGTGAACCGGCTTCAGCCTCCAAACCACGCATTCACCATGCTGAAGATTTCGCCGTTCAAACTTTCAAACGCCGCTCAACTCTACCTGATTGGTTGGTGTGTCAACCAATCAGGGAGAGTCGGGGGGAGAAGAGAGGGGGTCAGGGGGAGAGTCCCTATGTGACGCGGAAACCAGTGACGCGGAAATGATTGCGCAACTATGTGACGTATTGTTTGTGGGACACAGAAAAAACCCGCGGAGTCATGGACTATGGAAGAGAAACTCATTGTAGCTGTGTGTTCGCGACAATTCCTTCACGACCAGTCAAGTCTGCTCCACAGAGACAGAAATAAAAAGCTCCTCGCCTGGCGGAGTGCAGTGAGGACTCGGTATACCGGTAAGCTCCTCCCACACACCCCGCAGCAGTTTCGCGTTCTGGCGTTCTGGTCCAAGTACCGTAGGTCTGGACACCAAGTGCGTCCACTTGCGTGCGTGACGAGCTTTTTGGAAGTTGAAACGCTGTTCGGTCTGAATGTACCAATAGTTTCTTCAGCATTTAGCTCTGTTATAAGGTCAATACAGTACAAGCATGAAAGCTAGCGAAACATACCAGTTTTATAAACTGCGTGTAAAGCCATACACTCTAATGACAGTCAGGGCAACAACAACAAAGGAAATCCTCAAAGCTCGGTGCGCTAAAAAAAGGCACTGAGTCAGAACAAAAGATGATCTGAGCACATTTTTAAAGGCTGATGGTAATTTTCTGTGGAACAATATTTACACACACAGTTCTGATTGTAGCGTAATCAAATCCTGTTTAGAACTTCCTCCTTCACAGTGTGGTACATGGTAAGTGGCAGAAAACAAGATCCTTGAAGACACTAAACCTGAGGGGTGGATTTACAGTGCTTTGCAAAAGGGCTCACTATTGCTTGCCACCAAAGGCACAAGGACATTAATGGTTCTGCCTGTATACATGCGCTTGTCTGTTAGTAAAATATGTCATGAACCACCGGACACATTTTTGAAACTTCCATGAAAAATTAACAGGACGTGCATCCCCAACTTAACCCAATTCATGATTGGAGACACAGTTAAAAGAAGGAAAAAAAACTTTAAAAAACACAAACATGACTAAATCTACTTTGTTAATCAATTTACAGGTAGTCTACAGGTTGTAACTGAGACAGATGCCGGGTGAAAGCATATCTTAAGCAGTAACACATTGAACTAGATCTTTGTTTTAAAACATTGCCATTAACCATTTGTAGTCAATCCTGTCTGTCAGTCAGTTATGCTTGTCAGGATGCTTGTTAGGCTGATTGGTGACTCTAAATTGACCCTAGGTGTGAGTGTGAGAGTGGATGGTTGTTTGGTGTGAGTGAGACAGGTCCCTCTTGTAAATGAGTCCCCGTGACTCAACGAGGCTAGCCTGTATAAATAAAGGTTGAATGAATGAGTTAGCAAAATATTACCTGAGCCACAGGGCATATTTTAATGATACCTTCAGAAATAAACCAATGGGTCTAATGCAGTCAATTGCATTCAAGGTGAT
This sequence comes from Garcialebias charrua, assembly GCA_038048925.1. Classification (NCBI taxonomy): domain Eukaryota; kingdom Metazoa; phylum Chordata; class Actinopteri; order Cyprinodontiformes; family Rivulidae; genus Garcialebias; species Garcialebias charrua. The sequence goes on along the minus strand of JBBPBX010045613.1, from coordinate 11,367 downwards.
CAGAAAATAATTAGCCAACACAAACTAGCCACAACATTTTTTTAAATTCAAAACTTGACCTAAAATCTGTTGTTGAGGCAACAGAAAGTGATTAACTATACATACCTGCCTGGACTCTCTTCTTCACTTCTTTATCACACTCCCCATTTTCCTGGACAGTGGACCCCAAGTAGTTGAAGTCTTGCACCTTTGTGACCTCTGCTCCTTGTAGCCTCACTGTTCCACTGGCCTCCCTCTCATTCACACACATGTACTCTGTCTTACTACGGCTGACTTTCATTCCTCTTCTTTCAAGTGCATACCTCCACCTCTCCAAGTTCTCTTCCACATGTTCCCTGTTCTCACCACAGATCACAATGTCATCTGCAAACATCATAGTCCATGGGGATTCCTGCCTGACCTCATCTGTTAGTCGGTCCATCACCAGAGCAAACAAGAAGGGGCTCAGAGCCGATCCTTGATGCAATCCCACCTCCACCTTGAAGCTATCTGTCACTCCTACAGCACATCTCACCACTGTCCTGCTGTCCTCATACATGTCCTGCTGTCCTCATACATGTCCTGCTGTCCTCATACATGTCCTGCTGTCCTCATACATGTCCTGCTGTCCTCATACATGTCCTGCTGTCCTCATACATGTCCTGCTGTCCTCATACATGTCCTGCTGTCCTCATACATGTCCTGCTGTCCTCATACATGTCCTGCTGTCCTCATACATGTCCTGCTGTCCTCATACATGTCCTGCTGTCCTCATACATGTCCTGCTGTCCTCATACATGTCCTGCTGTCCTCATACATGTCCTGCTGTCCTCATACATGTCCTGCTGTCCTCATACATGTCCTGCTGTCCTCATACATGTCCTGCTGTCCTCATACATGTCCTGCTGTCCTCATACATGTCCTGCTGTCCTCATACATGTCCTGCTGTCCTCATACATGTCCTGTACCAGTCTAACATACTTTTCTGCCACTCCAGATTTCCTCATGCAATACCACACCTCCTCTCTTGGCACCCTGTCATATGCTTTTTATAAATCCACAAAGACACAGTGGAGTTCTTTTTGACCCTCTCTATACATCTCCATCAGCATTCTCAAAGCAAATATGGCGTCTGTGCTGCTCTTTCTCTGCAAACTGCGCAAATAGCATGAAATCATACTGCTGCTCACAGATAGTCACCTCTCATCTAAGCCTTGCTTCCACAACTCTCTCCCAGATCTTCATTGTGTGGCTCATCAACTTAATTCCCCTGTAGTTGCTACAACTCTGTACATCACCCTTGTTCTTAAAAATGGGCACCAGCACATTTCTTCTCCATTCTTCAGACATTTTCTCACCCTCAAATATTCCATTAAATATTTGAGTCAAAAACCTCACTGCCATCTCTCGAAGACATTTCCAAACCTCCACTGGTATGTCATCAGGTCCTATACATGGTTCCCATGTGACTTAACATTCGGGGCGGTTCCAGTGCTCTCTCCACCCATGTAGGCTGGCTCTAGCTGGCTGTAGCTGCAGACGCTATATTATTAAGTTTTGTCAAGTTTTTTTTTTCTTTAAGTAAATTGCAATTGCTGTTTCTGCTGGTTTAGAGGATGTTCCAACCAGGCAGATAGTTCAGCGAAACGCAGTTTTCACTTACTCCCCAAAATCAGGAAATGCAAAGGACCACAAACAAGCAGAATGTAGAACTTTGTCCAGTCTTGTCTTGGAAAATAAACATCACCTGCATTGATCTGAAACACGTCAAGAATCTGTTCCGATCACTTTTTCCTCTGGTAAACGAAAAATTCTATATCAATCATTTTGTGAAACAATGTCTGAACAATGTCAGAAGCTATGTTTACATGGACATAAGTAATCGGATTAAACGGCCGAACAAAAGTGCGCCATGTAAACGCCCCGTTCGGGTTATTTTTTGTGTATTCGGCGTGATCCGACCTAATTTGTGATCAGATCGAAACGGGTGGTTTACGCCGATCAGTAACCCGATCGGTGAGCATGTAAACACTTGTTCTGTTGCTTTTATCGGACTGTGGAAACTGTCCTGACTGCGCATGTGCGCTGCGCACAGCAGTGCACCCCTCCCCTACGTGTTTCCTTTCCCAGCGCTCTCATACTGTGAATAAAAAAGACTAAAAGCATGCGTTGCTTGTCTGTAGCTCAATCAGGGAGTGCAGAAGTGTAGTAAAAAATCCATCGCCATCATAACAATCTGGTGCGGGTCCATTTTTGGCACGTCTGTTTACTTTCGTCCCGGAAGTAACTTCTTCTTCTGTGGTTTTCACGAAAGTAACTTCCTCTTTGGTGTTATTTTTTTAAGGGGAGTGTACCATTTTGCGCATGTCTGTTCTTCTGGCTAGAATACAAGCCTGCTGCATGTAAACGCCCGTCATGAATGGATTGTGCCCATGTAAACGTGCTATCTAATTATGCAATCAGGACACATTTCAATCCGGTCACAGAATTTTGCCCATGTAAACATAGCTAGAGTATAACTGTGTGTGTGTTGGAACTGAGTTTTAACATGTCTCTGTGGTATTTAGCTTAGCTACTCTAAGCTATGTGCTAACACTAATATTTTACTGTGTTACTGTGTGTTTGCAAAGTAAATCTAAGATATAATTATAAAAATCAATATAAAATTGTATGTAGATCTTTTTGAATGAGTAAAAATAGCAACTGTATTATTTTTTTTGCTTTGAGTAGCAAACTTGGAGTCTTATTTTAGACTTTGTGATGCAAGTGTGACAGTGTTTACTAATCTTTTTTTTTAAGGTACAGATGAGTGAAGGACCGAGTTTGATTTAAAAAAAAAAATCTACAGTGTACGAGGACTCTCCTAGACCTGGGTACAGTCTTGGATCCTAACCCGTACAGCCTCGGGTCCTGAGCTGCTCCTGTCAATCCACATGAAGATGAGAAATCAGTTCCAGTTTGCGACCTGGTGCTGCATCTGAGGACCAAGATTATACATGACATGCTCTGTTTCCTGAAAGTCAGGGTGATTCTGAACTGCTGAGGTTAATAACAGAAAATATTATTATCTGGACATTTGAATGTCCAGAGGACCAGACTTAGCTTTTTTGGATTATGTTTGTTTGTTTATGTTTATTAAATTTGTTCATTTTTTACAACAACAAAAAAACACAATACAAAACAATCCCATAAATGATAATGTACAAAATATTTAAAAAATGAAAGTTAGCAGAAAGAAGAAAAAATCGTATTATATCTGCCCCTTTTTTCAAACAATCAGTTCAAACAATAATAATCTTCCAGTAACAGAACAAAATGAATAACTCTTTCTAATTTTTTAACTCTAATACAATACACATGAAACTACTTCATTTTTTTTAACAATTTAGTTTTGATCATTTTCTTAAATGTAAACATTGACTTGGCATTTTTAACTACATTCTCCAAGCCATTCCATAATCTAATTCCCTGGATTGAGGTAGAACGTCCCTTCAAACTAGTTCTGAATTGTGGTTTTACAAACATCTCTGTCCCCTTAAGATTATAACAACTTTGTCTTTTAACAAAATGCATTTGGATATTTAAAGGTAATGCATTATTTTGAGCCCTATACATAACTGATAAAATATTATAGTCTACCAAATCATGGAACTTCAATAACTTCAGTTGATAAAATAATGTACTTGATGGATGACGGTAATGTTTTCTAGTGATAATTCTTACAGCTCTTTTCTGTAATACAAAAATAGGCTTTGTGATTGTTTTACACGCTTTCCCCCAAACATCAATACAATAGATTAAGTGTGGAACAATGATTGTGTTATACAACAAATACAGAGCTTTATCATTCAATAGGTCTCTGACTTTGTACAGTACTGCAATCGATTTAGCTATTTTTATTCTTACAGAATTTATGTGTTGTTTCCATGTCAGTTTGTCATCAATGATAACACCCAAAAACTTCACCTCACTCACTCTACAAATCTCAACACCCTCAATTTTGAGTGGAACATCAACAGTTTTCTTTTTATTACTGAATATCATGTAATTAGTTTTTTCTAAATTTAATGATAATTTATTGAGTTCAAACCAAGTTTGTATTTTGACAAATTCTGTCTTTATCAATTCTAACATTTGTTCTACATCTTTACCTAAACAAAAAAATGTGGTATCATCTGCAAAAAGTACACATTTAAGGAGTCCTGACACATTTACCAAGTCATTCACATATATATTATATTAAGATTGTTTTTACACCTGATGGTCCAGTAAACTCAGTTCTGTTGGGGACCAATAATCATAAAATTTGTTTACATTTCAGCTGGTGCAGTTCGCTTTCACACTGCACTAAGTAAATCGAGCCCACTTCCACCACCACTCCCCCACCCGCCTGTAGTGGTGCTGCACCCAAGAACTACTGAAGAAAACAACAAAAAAAACTTTGAAGAAGACACTTCTTCTTCTTCTTCTCAAAATAAAAACAAAAATGAAGTGGCATCAAATAACTAAGACCTAGGTTTTTAGGCGAACAAGAGTTCACTTTTTTGGTCTGTATCAGAGTTTGCGCATTCACACCTCCCCAAATGAACCTGACTTTGTAGTCAAACTGACTAGAGTTCAATTAAAGTGGACTAAACAGGGCTGGTGTGAATGCACCCCAACAAATCAGTTAAATAAAAAAAGCTTTGAGAATAACTTTAAAATCAGAAACTACATGGGCCTCCATCATTCCTTGTTGAAGAATATTTTTGGTCTGATATTTATTCCGTAGCCCACTTTGATAAGCTGCATGTAGAAGTAATTTTGATTAAAAGGCACAAGACAAATCACCCACAGTTCTCATATTGTATTCAATTTCAACTGCTTTGAATTCTTAATTACAGGTAGTCCCCGATTTACGAGCGCTCTGATCTGCGAGGTTCCAGACTTACGAGCTGCACATTTTTGGAAAAAACGAAAAAAATACTGAGTTTTCATGTGTTTTTTCACTACAGTTAGCTAGTTAAGCATATAAACACACGTTTCCGATCATTTTTATGCACTCAAAAGTAGTTTTTAGATGAAAATAGAGTGTTTTTAGGTGCGCTAGCGAAAACCGTTCCAATTTACGAGCGGATTTCCGGATTTACGAGCGAAATGGCGGCCGTTCCAAATTACGAGATTTCCGGTTTACGAGCGCCTCGTTGTAACGGATCTCGCTCGTAAATCGGGGACTACCTGTATAGGCTTTTTACTTTGAACTTTATCAGTCTCCCCATAGAGGAGGAACCATACAGCAACATGCACATTTTATGTTTGTATATGTCAATAAAACACATAGTAAATTGACAAGTTGCCAAAGAACAATCACTACACCTAGATTTTATTTATGTGCAGTAGAATAATGCCTAGTTCAGAGACAGATTCAGAGATTCATAGTTTCTTTACTGTCATTTGCACCAGATGTGGTACATGTGGTGGAACGAAATAATGTACACAGGGTCCCAGTTACATCCAACAATAAAATGTAGAAGAAAAACAGTAATGACATCTAAGATATGAACTAAGAAAAACATTAACTAAAAAATATGCTAGGCACTAATATCATAAAAACAACAAACAATATGACGAATAGCAGCACGAGCATGAGTCTGTATGAGCAGATGAGCACACCTCTTCTGTTTACTCTGCTCACATATGATTGTGCAGCTACCATCCAGGCGGTCATATTGTTAAGTTTGCAGATGATACAGCTGTGGTGGGTTGCATCACAAACAGTGATGAGTCCAGCTACAGGCAGGAGGTGGAACACCTGGAGAGCTGGTGCAAAGAGAATAATCTTCACATGAATGTGAAGAAGACAAAGGAGATGATTGTGGACTTCAGAAGGAACAAACACACCCACACCCCACTGAACATAAGTGGATCTGCAGTGGAAGTGGTCTCCAGCTACAAATACTTGGGTGTACACTTGAATGATAACCTCAGCTGGAGCAACAACACCACCAGCCTGATCAAGAAAGGTCATCAGAGACTCTACTTCCTCAGACGGCTGAGACGAGCTGGTCTGAGCAGCTCAGTCCTCACCTCCTTCTACAGGTGTGCAGTGGAGAGCATCCTGTGCTCCAGCATCAACGTGTGGCATGGAGGCTGCACAGTTGCAGAGAGGAAAGCTCTGCAGAGAGTGGTGAAGGCTGCACAGAAGATGTTGGAGTCAGTCTCCCCACCATCACAGACATTTACACCTCCAGATGCAGGAAGAGAGCCACCTGCATCATGAAGGACCCCACTCACCCAGCACACACACTTTTTGCCCCACTCCCCTCAGGACGGAGGTTGAGGAGCATCAAGTGTAGAACCACTAGACTGAGGAACAGCTTCTACCCTGAGGCTGTTAGACTCATGAATAAATAACCAGAATAATCACTGTGAAATATCACATGTTGCTGCTGATCTGTTTCATGTTGCTGCTGATCTGTTTCATGTTGCTGCTGATCTGTTTCATGTTGCTGCTGATCTGTTTCATGTTGCTGCTGATCTGTTTCATGTTGCTGCTGATCTGTTTCATGTTGCTGCTGATCTGTTTCATGTTGCTGCTGATCTGTTTCATGTTGCTGCTGATCTGTTTCATGTTGCTGCTGATCTGTTTCATGTTGCTGCTGATCTGTTTCATGTTGCTGCTGATCTGTTTCATGTTGCTGCTGATCTGTTTCATGTTGCTGCTGATCTGTTTCATGTTGCTGCTGATCTGTTTCATGTTGCTGCTGATCTGTTTCATGTTGCTGCTGATCTGTTTCATGTTGCTGCTGATCTGTTTCATGTTGCTGCTGATCTGTTTCATGTTGCTGCTGATCTGTTTCATGTTGCTGCTGATCTGTTTCATGTTGCTGCTGATCTGTTTCATGTTGCTGCTGATCTGTTTCATGTTGCTGCTGATCTGTTTCATGTTGCTGCTGATCTGTTTCATGTTGCTGCTGATCTGTTTCATGTTGCTGCTGATCTGTTTCATGTTGCTGCTGATCTGTTTCATGTTGCTGCTGATCTGTTTCATGTTGCTGCTGATCTGTTTCATGTTGCTGCTGATCTGTTTCATGTTGCTGCTGATCTGTTTCATGTTGCTGCTGATCTGTTTCATGTTGCTGCTGATCTGTTTCATGTTGCTGCTGATCTGTTTCATGTTGCTGCTGATCTGTTTCATGTTGCTGCTGATCTGTTTCATGTTGCTGCTGATCTGTTTCATGTTGCTGCTGATCTGTTTCATGTTGCTGCTGATCTGTTTCATGTTGCTGCTGATCTGTTTCATGTTGCTGCTGATCTGTTTCATGTTGCTGCTGATCTGTTTCATGTTGCTGCTGATCTGTTTCATGTTGCTGCTGATCTGTTTCATGTTGCTGCTGATCTGTTTCATGTTGCTGCTGATCTGTTTCATGTTGCTGCTGATCTGTTTCATGTTGCTGCTGATCTGTTTCATGTTGCTGCTGATCTGTTTCATGTTGCTGCTGATCTGTTTCATGTTGCTGCTGATCTGTTTCATGTTGCTGCTGATCTGTTTCATGTTGCTGCTGATCTGTTTCATGTTGCTGCTGATCTGTTTCATGTTGCTGCTGATCTGTTTCATGTTGCTGCTGATCTGTTTCATGTTGCTGCTGATCTGTTTCATGTTGCTGCTGATCTGTTTCATGTTGCTGCTGATCTGTTTCATGTTGCTGCTGATCTGTTTCATGTTGCTGCTGATCTGTTTCATGTTGCTGCTGATCTGTTTCATGTTGCTGCTGATCTGTTTCATGTTGCTGCTGATCTGTTTCATGTTGCTGCTGATCTGTTTCATGTTGCTGCTGATCTGTTTCATGTTGCTGCTGATCTGTTTCATGTTGCTGCTGATCTGTTTCATGTTGCTGCTGATCTGTTTCATGTTGCTGCTGATCTGTTTCATGTTGCTGCTGATCTGTTTCATGTTGCTGCTGATCTGTTTCATGTTGCTGCTGATCTGTTTCATGTTGCTGCTGATCTGTTTCATGTTGCTGCTGATCTGTTTCATGTTGCTGCTGATCTGTTTCATGTTGCTGCTGATCTGTTTCATGTTGCTGCTGATCTGTTTCATGTTGCTGCTGATCTGTTTCATGTTGCTGCTGATCTGTTTCATGTTGCTGCTGATCTGTTTCATGTTGCTGCTGATCTGTTTCATGTTGCTGCTGATCTGTTTCATGTTGCTGCTGATCTGTTTCATGTTGCTGCTGATCTGTTTCATGTTGCTGCTGATCTGTTTCATGTTGCTGCTGATCTGTTTCATGTTGCTGCTGATCTGTTTCATGTTGCTGCTGATCTGTTTCATGTTGCTGCTGATCTGTTTCATGTTGCTGCTGATCTGTTTCATGTTGCTGCTGATCTGTTTCATGTTGCTGCTGATCTGTTTCATGTTGCTGCTGATCTGTTTCATGTTGCTGCTGATCTGTTTCATGTTGCTGCTGATCTGTTTCATGTTGCTGCTGATCTGTTTCATGTTGCTGCTGATCTGTTTCATGTTGCTGCTGATCTGTTTCATGTTGCTGCTGACCTGTTTCATGTTGCTGCTGATCTGTTTCATGCTGCTGATCTGTTTTCATGTTGCTGCTGATCTGTTTCAAGTTGCTGCTGATCTGTTTCATGCTGCTTTGTTCATTCGTGCTCATCTGCTCATACAGAGTAATGTTTGTGCTGCTGTTTGGAGTAATGTTTTTTGTTCTATTATATTAATGCTTAGTGTATTTTTAGTTGATGTTTTTCTTAGTTCATATCTTAGATCTTATTGATGTTTATCTTTTACTTTTTATTGCTGGATGTAACTGGGACCCTGTGTACATAATCTCGTTTCATCACATGTACCACATGTGGTGCGAATGACAATAAAGAATCTCTGACTGATTTTAGCAAATAAATTATGTCTGTACGGTCTTGACTCAGGCCTCATCTGTTGGCTTATGGAGTTTTTAACTGTTTGGTCTCAGCGGGTGAGGGACAACGGGGTTCTCTCTGATGTTCTCTGTCTTCTAACGGTTCTCCTAAGCGCTTTTCTTTTGCCCCTTTTATTCATTTTATATACAAACGATTGTCGCAGCCAGTTCCCACAGCGTCACATTTTAAAGTTTGCTGATGACTCTGTCATCCTGTCCCTTCTGAGCAGTGATGACCCAGACCCCGGGCCTGTGATTGGAGACTTCCCTGAATGGTGTGAGTCTTCCTTTTTAAAGTTAAATGTTTCTAAGTCAAAGAAAATGGACATTGATTTCAGAAAAATGAACTTTTTTCTTCACCAGCTCTATAATGAGGCATACTTTGAGATTTTCATTAATGAAAAGTGCGTTATAAATTGAATTCATTATTATTGTTATTCATTCACATTCCTTCCCACTCCCTGCTTTCCTCCTGCTTTTTGCTCTCTGTCGGTGTATCGGAGCAGCTCCTATTTTTTACACATCTCCCAAAATGGGGACTTTTGACGTATATTACAAATTATTTTCAATAAAGTGACAGGGTCCTGGAGCACCCTCATCTGCTTGGATGATACACATGCAGCTGGATAAATCTCTGGGGGGATGTGTCTACCTCTGCTATCGACTGATGATGGTGAAATTGACGATAACTGGATTTATGATAACTAGTTTTCTTGTTTTTGGAATAGTTTGGATCATTGTTTACTAACATACAAAGAAGACGGCCGCAGCTAATTTGGACCTGGACAGGCTGCTGTTTATGTGAAGGTCTGGTTCGTGCTATAGGACTCAAAATCAGCTGATTTATGTGCGAAACCGTAAGTTGGAAGTGATTTGAATCGCATGCCACGTGCGGCTTTGAGACTCGTCAACATGAACAACCATATGAAGAGGCTCGTAAGCATGGGCCAGTGGAATGTACCCTAATCTGGCTTTTTCGGACCTTGGAAAGTTATCAGTACAGACGATCCAGGCTGACAGAAAATAGTCTGCCAGAGTAGATCAACAATTGTGGTTATCTGAATTTCTCCCCAGCTGGCCTTGGAACAGGCCGACACCAATTTCTCCTGAGAAATGTGTAAACTAAGGAAAAGCTTTGTCTATCGCAACCCCCCGTGGTTTTAATGTTGATTCAACTTTTATGAGAATGTTTAATTCATGTTTTCTTGAGTCTCTTTTAACTTTCACCTTCATCTTTTGGCTTAGATTGTTCACAAGCAAAAACAGGAACAAACTCTCGGGGATTGTCAGGGTGTGCAGCTAAACTGCTGTCATAGACCTACAGAACCTCACTGACATACACAAGGTGAAATCACTGAGCAAGGCCAGGGTAATTCTGGCAGATCCTGATCACCCACTCCATGGTGAGTTAAGGTTGCTTCCATCTGGACACAGGTATCTGCTGTCCATATGTAGGACAAACTGAAAATTTAATTCATCCCTGGAGTGATCAAGCTTCTCAACGAACAATGATGACTTCCGCATTGTTACTTTAATGTTTTAATTTTTTTGTGTAGTATGAATGTGTTGTAACTACTAAGATTGTGAAACTACAGTAATTACCCCTCGGGTATAATAAAGATTATTGAACTTGAACAGTGTCTTGTAGTTGTATTGAAAGGATGCATTTTATTTTGAAAAGTTATTGGGTTGCCATTGGTTAGTAAAGTCACAAGAGTTAGGTCACAGCTCAGATCAGCCATTTTATCAGCTTATGGCTTACGTGTAGCATGTGATGTGCTCAGAGCATCATTCTTCCAATCTGTTTCAATCCACTGTCGTTGAGCCTTGAAGAAGCTTTCTAAGTTTAATAACACATCACATTAATTTAGTTACATTACAGTTTATAGTTGGAAAATATTGTGATTGTTTATGCATAATGAAACCTTTGAATGTTGTGTTTATGTTGCAGTTTCACAATAAAAAGGAGTTCTGGCTCGTAAAAACAAATGATAAAGACAAAACGGTAAAGCCTCATTTTACCTCCAGGTCTGAGACATCTTTTACCCTTTGTCAATTCCAAAATACAATGTGTTTAGCTATCTGATACGCTGTGCAGAAGACCCACACATGCAGTGAACAGAATACCACTAGTTACTCCAAAAGAAGATTTTCCACTCAACAGCCATATGCAGAGATAAAGTCAAGAAACCCTGAACAAAATGTGGACAGGAAGGACTGGTTTGACTAAAACAGTAGCATCACTCAGACATGGACGCAAGGATGGAACACAAGTATGCTTCCAGAGTCATAAATCTCCTAAACCCTCATAAACCAAGGTTTAAGGCTATATCCATCGGCAAATGCTCTTCAGCATCGTAAATGCAGCTTAAGTGGTCTTTAATAAAGGCAGGTTTTACATGCCTCGTGGGTATTTTCACATGAAAACCTGAAAGGTTTTTGAGAATCCTTCTCTGTACATGGCCTATAAGTCATTAGT
>JBBPBX010045612.1:11450-26950 GCA_038048925.1 Garcialebias charrua | reverse complement strand
ATATCTGCGATCACAGAACAGTAATCTCCTTCACATTCCACGAACCAAATTAAGGACCATGGGAGACCGGGCATTCTGTGTGGCTGCCCCCCGCCTATGGAACTCCCTCCCTGACTACCTGAGAGCTCCACAGTCACTGGTTGACTTTAAACAAGGCTTAAAGACCTTTCTTTTTAAGCAAGCCTACTCTGCCTCCACATGATTTTATCTTTGATCTTAGTTGATACTATCATTGATTTTACTTGTTTTTTTAACTTGTTTTTATTTTATCTTTGATTTTTGTTGCACTTTGTAGCACTTTGAGATTTCCGTTAATGAAAAGTGCATTATAAATTAAATTAATTATTGTTATTATTATGACAATATATAACACATTATTATAAAAATGTGTGGTAGTTCAAACGAGTACTATTCTATAAACCTAATTCTGAGGTTATTTGGGAGTCGGGAAATAGCAGCAGCAGTTAGCTGTAGCACTTCTGGAGCAGCCTGAAGCACTTCCAATAAGAACATCACAATATTTCTGTCAGAATAATCATGTAGTGCAAAACTGAAATCAGCATATTTATTTATAAATTAGCATCTGAATGAAAATGCTGTGATATTTTTTAGACTGTAGTATTTTTTAATGGCAGCCATCTTCTTTGTCTGGGCCCCTCTCAGACTAGCTGTGTTAGCTCATCACTCATGTCAGAATCAAATTATATTTCTACAAATTCAGGCCACAGAAAACATTTTCTACAAAAAGGTGAGATTGTTAAATATCATTTCAAATGAACCGCACTGCAAAAGCTCTGAACACTCCCTTTAACTGTACCGGTAGTTTATTTTCATTCTACAAGTCACTTTTAAAAAGTTAGAATAGCATATCATCAGCTAGACCAAGGGTCTGCAACCTGCGGCTCTTTGATCCCTCTGCAGCAGCTCTTTCAAGCTTTGACCAAAACTAACATAAAACTGAATTTTATAGGATGTTGTACCCACAAAAAAGACTAGTTTAACAGTTTTCCTGTCAACTCCTTTGCAAATATGGGAATAATAGTACTAATACACAAAGTAAATTATACTCCCTTTAACTTTATGCTTTATTCTTCAAAGTAGGATACGCAATTATCATATTTTTTGGACTATAATGTGCACCAGATTATAAGGCTCAATATCAATGAAGGGGTCTGTTTTCATACATAAGGCACACCGGATTATAAAGTGCATTATCAAAACAAAACTGTCAGATAAGTCAAACTTTATCCAATTCATTCATAATAACCCCATACAATCAGTTTGAGGTCAGTAAGCACAAACAGAACTAATACAGAAAATTCACTGGATTATAAGGCTCACTGTCAATTTTTGAGAAAATTAAAGGATTTTAAATGCGCCTTATAGTCCAAAAAATAAGGTACTCCACAATTTTATAAAAAGCACATTTGTCTGCACAGTTCACTGTTTTAGTTTTTTTTATTTTTTATTGGCAAAATACAAGACAATACAAGATGTTGGACAGATGAATGGAAGATGGATGGAATCCGATATTTTCTTTTGTCTCAAAATGTAAAAATATCAATAAATGTTAACAATCATTAGATGTTTTTAGTTTTATAATTTCACACCTACTGGCGAGAAAAGCCCCTCTAGCAAACTTAAAATGGCATACGGGCCACCAGTTGATAAGGACAGTTGTAGCAGGTATTGCAGATCTCGACACATTTAATTTAGTGAACGAAAAGGGCAGAAATGGCTCTTTTGATCGTAAAGGTTGCAGACCCCTGAGCTAGACTGAGCTGTGTACCAAAATTAATGCAACATACTTTAGTTATGCAAACGTTTGTTTATATTCAGCTGAAAGTGTGTCTATTTTGTTTTTTAAAGTTTTAAAGAGTTATAAAGTGTTATAAAAAAGAATTACAGGTTCTGAGAAACTGCTGACATTTCAATCTTTGTATTTTGGTTCTACACTTTGATATTTTTAGAAGGCACTTACATTTGAACCCCTCTGGCCAGCACCTCCTGCCTGGCCTGCAGGACCCTGAGTAATACCACAAAAACAAGATATTTTATCAAAACAGTTTCCTTTCTTTGCATTTGGTGAAAAAGCCAATAGTAACTGTTCTTTTTACCTTCTTCCCTTTCTCCCCAGCAGCTCCCAGTGCACCAAGGAAACCATCAGAGCCCTGCAGAGAAAGAAGACACATTCACTTTGTGTAAACATTGCCGACTCTATAGCTCATTGTTTATTTTTGTTTACTTTGGGCCCTTGTCGTCCTGGATATCCTGGCAGTCCTGGAACACCCAGTTTTCCCTAACACAAACAAAAAAAGAAGCCCAACACCTGAAAATATAGCTTAATAATATTAAACACACACACATACTGTATTATCCGGAATATAGGTTGCGGCTTTTTGCCTAATTTGCATGCCCTGAGACCTATAGAGAGGTGAGACCTATTTATGGATTTTTCTCCATATTTTTAGACCAATTTTTGGCTCAGATATGACAGTTTTTCATTTTGGCAAAAAATGGTGCAGTACCACTTTTGTCCGCTAGGGGACACTTCCAGAGAGTCCACCGACCGTTTCCAGCTCATGTTTCCGAAAAAAGCCTCCTCTGCTCGGACTGACTCTGTTGCTGCCCGGCCTCCTGCTCTGGAGGTAACTTCTGTTAGCTGTGTTTGTTAGCAAGATAAGTCAAGAACCACAGGACAGATTTTTATCAAACTTACAGAATGTAATCACTGTATGGACATTTACAACTGACTAGCTTTATGAGATGTTTGAGATTTTAAAAAATCGAAGTTTTAGCTTCATTGTTAGCGGTTAGCTACCGTAAACAGATACCTACTATTTAGATAAATAGCTCATAAACCACTCGGCGGATATTTTTTTAGCTTACAGAGTGTAATTATATGGGTTTCATTTACAAACTGTTGCCCTGTATAAGACATTTGAGATAAAATTCGATTTTTTATTCGTTGTTTTAGAGACGGAATCGTCTGGTGTTAGCTTCCGTTTTATTTTCGTGTTTATCATAAAAAATAGCTCATAAACTACTCGGCGGATATTTTTTTCTGCTTACAGAGTGTAAATACTGTATATGGGTTTCATTTACAAACTGTTGCCCTGTATGAAACATTTGAGATAAAATTTGATTTTTTTATTTGTTTTTTTAGAGATGGAATCGTCTCGTGTTAGCTTCCGTTTTATTTCCGTGTATATTTTAGCAAATAGCTAATAAACCACTCGGCTAATAAACCACTAACCCTTGTGCTATAATGTCAGCTATAATTTTTAGCAAACAAATAATTGTTTTTACCGTGTTAATCTTCTTAAAGCCTTGCTGTGCGCTCTTGTGGCAGACATTTGCAACAGAGCTAAACACTCGGTCCATATTTCCGGGTTGTCTCCGCGGTGACGCGTCACGTCAGCGGTGGATGACGCGTTACGTCAGCGGTGACGTAGGTGCGACCTATATTTAGGTGCAACCTGTTTATGGATTTTTCCAATTTTTTGGCAATAATTGGACAAAACGACCTATATTCCGGTGCAACCTATATTCCGGAAAATACGGTACTAGCATGTGTGTGAGTGTGTGGTGGGGGGCGGGCTATAATGTAAGCAATGTACCTTCTCCCCTGAAATCCCAGCAGAGCCAGGCTCCCCAAGAGGACCCAACTGGCCTTTGGGGCCTTCAGGTCCATCTTCACCAGGCATGCCTAGAGGTCCATTGTCCCCAACGTCCCCCTTTGCTCCCATATCCCCCTTTGCCCCTGGAAAACCATCTTCACCCTGCACACAGAAACAAAGAAAATGAGACAACAGAACAGAATGAATACCAAATATAAAACCATAACGCCTAAGAAAGTACTCTTTAAATGACAAATCTTCTGAATGTTCTGTTTGTGGACAAGTTGTGTCATTTTTCAGCTTTTTACCTTTTCACCTTTGCTCCCCTTTAATCCCCTTATTCCATCTGCTCCCTGTCAAACAAAAAAAAGTATTAGGACTTGATGAAGAAGCATAAAATTATTCTACTGAACAAAAATATCAACACGACAATTTTGTTTTTGCTCCTATTTTTCCTGAGCTGAACTCAAACATCTAAGACTTTTACACAACAGGCCTTTTTCTCTCAAATATTGTTCACAGATTTGTGTAAGTCTGTGTTAGTGAGCACTTCTCTTCTGCCGAGATAATCCATCCACCTCACAGTTGTGGAATAACAAGTTGCTGATTAGAAAGCGTGATTATTGCACAGGTGAGCCTTAGGCTGACCACAACAAAAGGCCACTCTGAAATGTGTATTGTTATCGCACAGCACACTTTCTGTTTAAATATCTTTAAATCAGTTGTTCTATTTTGCATTTCAACCTTGACTCCTCGCTGTCCAGGGTATCCCACAGGTCCTTGGACTCCCAGAGGGCCCTAAGAATCAACAGAAAACATATGCTGAATGAAGTCTTTATGCAGTGTAACTAT
The DNA here is from genome assembly GCA_038048925.1 of Garcialebias charrua. Taxonomy (NCBI): domain Eukaryota; kingdom Metazoa; phylum Chordata; class Actinopteri; order Cyprinodontiformes; family Rivulidae; genus Garcialebias; species Garcialebias charrua. The sequence continues at coordinate 22,478 of JBBPBX010045612.1, read as the reverse complement.
CAAAACCACACAGTTCTCACTCACCGGCAGTCCTTTTTCACCTGGAGTGCCTTCTCTTCCAGGGTGACCCTGTCAACAAAAGGACTTGTTAATGTCTGCAGTCAGAGCTGTAACTGGAGTTGATTTGAGTCTCAGGAATGCATGATGTCAGTAAGACTCCTTAGAAATATGAAAGTACGTGTACTTACAGAGGGCCCGTCATTTCCAGGTAAGCCCCGCATCCCTTTCTTCCCTTGAGGTCCCTGTGAGACAGAGATAAGCCTATCAATCAAGACATTTTTAGTAAAAGAAGAAATATGTCGATGAAACTCACTTACCTTCTCTCCTGGAAGTCCTACTAACCCCTGAGGACCAGGAAAACCCTGCACAAGTGATGCTACATTAGTGTTTTAATCAAATCATTTTAATTTGAGCAATGCACTTTCAGCACACACCAAGATCCCAGGATTGCCTTGCTGTCCGTTTGCTCCAGTTTCTCCTGGTGGTCCCTGTTACGGAAGATATTTAATGTCAATATTTTTTTAAGTGATTGCTGTTGTAATGACATTTACTTTTAATGTACTCACTATGTTTCCCTTGGAACCTTGAACTCCATCAATCCCTCGAATACCCTGTAAGAACCAACAAAATGGCATGTGAAGACATTTGTTTGTGGGTTCTCAAATACGCTTACTTATTTTCCGCCGTACACGTCGCTCCACTCTATAAGTCGCTTCAGTTCATATGTGTCTAATAAAGTGGAAAAACCCATAAATATGTTGCTTCGCCACATACGTCACATCTATTATGCGTCACCTTTGAGGTGTCGCGTTTGTTATGCGTCACCGCTGACACCTGGAAATGTGGGCCGGTGTTGTGCCAAAAATCAATGGGCTGCCAAATGGTGGCTTTGGGAGTGTGCACGGGAAGACTTTAACAAGAATTTAACAAGATTAACACTTAAAAACCATTATTTCTTTGCTCAAAATTACAGCAAAGGTGTGTCTCAGTCTAACATTTGCTTAATAAATGCACTTTATTGGTCAAATTAGCTGTATTTCAAAAATAGTTTCGCTGCCTTGGTGCTCGTGAATGTGCAGAGGAAGAAAAAAAGGAGAAGAAACACAACTTATTTCTCTGAAATTTAACAAGAAAAGCACCTAAACAATTGTTTGTTTGCTCAAAATTATAGCAAAGGTGTGTCTCAGTCTAACGTTTGCTTAATAAATTTACTTTCAAGGTCAAATTAGTTGCATTTCACTGGGGCGTTGCAGCTGGTTTGACTTTTCCAAGCAGCGAGCAGAATGATGGTGGGGAGACTATGGCAAGCCGATTGAATCATTAAAAGCTGGTGAAGATTCTCAGTCCTCCAGGACATGATAAATTCTAAAAAGTTCAAGAAAAAAAACAATAAAGTATAAAGTAAAATATAATAAATAAAGTCCAGTTGTTTTTGTCTTGAACGTTTTAATTTGTCATTATAGCCACACGTTTACCTATTACATGATACAGCGGTATGCCATACTGCTACTACTACTCTGTTGCCATCAAGTGGCTAAAAGTGGTACTGCTCTATTTTTATTTTTTACATTTTTATTTTTTTGTCAGAATAAATGAAAATGGTCATATCTCAGCCAAAAAATTGATTATATATATGGGGAAAAATTCCATAAATATGTCGCTTCGGCCTATAAGCCACAGGACATGTAAAATATGCAAAAAAGGGGAACTTATGGGGCGGAAAATACGGTATGTGGCCTCCACTAGAAATTAGAGAAATCTGAAGAAAAAACTTTAATTTCAAAATGCAGATGATAAATAATGTATTTTTTACTGAGTGATTTTGAGTTACTACTAATAATTATAAAAATGTGTTATGTATTGTCATCATTGTATGATCCATACAATGGTGAAATTAGCTCTCTGCATTTAACCCATCCACCACCAGGTGGAGCAGTGGATAGCTATTGGGGGCGCCTGGGGAGCAACTGTGGATAGGGTGTCCTGCTCAGAGACACCTGGAGATGTGCAATGACTGGGGATTGAACCTGGGGTGTTTGGATCTCGAGCTGGTTGCCTCTACCCCATCTCAGCCCCCAACTCGCTTTGTAATGCAGTCATCACATCCTTGCTTAGGGATTTAATTTTTATCCCATGAACCTTCATAAACTGTTGCTGGCTGACTGAAAAAAAAAAAGTACAATAGACATTTTCCAAACCCCTCAGGACTGCAATTAAATAAAGCTACAAAGGTTTAGCTATTTTGCCCCAAAAGCTTATGGTCTTTTCTGCCTAATGAATAAGTATCAGACAATAATACATAAAGTAAACAAAGAAAACTACCATATGTTATCAGTTGCTGACAAGTGAAGATTCATGTTGCTACAAGTGCAAGTGTCTTTTACACGCAACTGAAAGAAAAACACTCCTGGTGGATAAACAGTAATTTTCTCAGATGAGATAAGAATTACTGTTATCTCTTTTTTTGTTTGTAAATGTCAATATTGGATTGTGCATTTGTGGGTAAATATGGTATGGCATACAGGTCACACTTACTGGCAGGCCTGGGGGTCCGGGGCGACCTCTTGGGCCATTCAGACCTCTGGAACCCTACAGAACACACATCATAATCACATATTAAAAAATATACCAGTTTTTATTTAACAGACTACTGTATTAAAAACCAAATCAGCAGTCTAAAGAATCAAGAAGCCAGCAGCTATGGGAGTGATGGAGCTAAACCAGTACCATCATCATGAGTTTATGGTGTATAAGGTGGCACATGTACTGTTATGGTAATGTGAATTATTTATATTATCTGACCTTTACACATAGTCTGTGTCCTAAAATCTGTGTTTTAAGAAAATTGTATTGTTAAAGTGTTCATGACGTGTGAACCAAAGGCTATAATAATAATAATGTAAATAATGTGCTATTTATTGTCATCAGTGCATGTTCTTATGCAATGAAAAAAATTGTGTTCTGCTTTTGACCCATCACATGTGAGATACACCCAAGTGGAGCAGCAAGCTGCTTTTTATGTGCAGTTTGGGATTACGTGTCTTGCTCAAGGACTCCACGACATGTGGGCTTGTTGGGGGATCTAACCTTTCTTGTCCCAAGTCCGCTGCCCTACCATTGCTCCACAGCCACACCAAGTGTACTGTGATTTAGAACCTCATATTCATGTTACCAAATTTCATGCACCATCCTTGTGACTCCAGTTCTATTCAGTGGGGCAGACTTCAGCCATTGGTTCCTACTGCACATGGACCCCCCCCCCACACACACACACCACCACCACCACCAGCAGCAGCAGCACCCAGAGAGTTCCTGGAATCTGACTGGTTTGTTGGTTGGAGCTTGTGTAAACCAGGACTGTTAGAATATATCAAATCTGTGTTTTTGTATGTCACAAAGGCCCAACTTCTTTAATTTCCTTTAATCTGAGGGATGGACGACCTGCAGTTGTATTATTTTTGTTTAGTTTTTATTTATTTATTTCATTATTTTATATAAGAAATGCCACAAAAAGACTTCAATCTTGAATCTATCACTATCTCAGAAAATCCACAAAAAATAGTCATAGCTAAAATAAAAAAATAAATATGTTCTAGCCTCTGTTCAAAAATTTTCTAATTGTTTCAGACAACAGTGTCTAATTTGTGCAGCAAAGTAAAATAAAATAGAGTTTTAGTTTTGAGCAGGCATGCAAGAATGTTACATTTCTCTATACGGCTGTAGGTAAATTCTGCACTATTTAAAAAAAAACTGCTCAAAGTTCTTGCTAAAGTGCATTCCAATGACAGAATTATGGTACTTTATTGTTCACAGACATGCCATTTTGATTATCTCTGATAAAATAGCTCTCAATGCTAGAGGAACTTAATTCAGGATGGTAGGTTTCAATAACAAACAACATACTGTATTTAGCAACACTGACAATGGATCAACACAGCACATTCTAAATTTGCCCTATCGTTGCCACAAGGTCAAAAATTATTACTGTACACAGCTATTGTTTGTTTCCAGGGAGCAAAGCGATACTGAGCATGAGCAAAATAGGCTACCGTACTTCTCGAGTTTGGACCTAGGGATGCAGATTGACATGAGGAGCTCCAAAACAAAAGTAAACTTGATCATAAAAACCAAACAAAATCCTGACATTGCAACAAACTTACAACTAAAACTGAAACTCAAACACAAGGAGGTACAAGGAGACTCAAAGAGGTAGGATGAGATTTGAAAAGGCGCAATGGGAACCAGACACAATGTGAGAACACCCATAATGCTCCAATGAGGAGTGAATGAGCTTAGAGCGAATATATGGACTGGGGCTAACATGGAGTGGCTGCAGCTGGGACAGGTGAAACAGAGAGCAGATGGCAGGCTGAAGCTGACTGATGAAACTGACGGATCGCACAGAAAAAAAAAACACAGAGAAACCAAAAAAAGCCAAGAATAAGCAGACAAAATAACAAAAAGGTCAAATAAAACCAACAATATGCACAAAAATAATTTTAAAAAGGACAAAACCTCTGCAACCGATCATTTGTCCACACATTCCATCAAACACGTTTTTAAAAGCTTCCTTGTTGGGAATCTTGAAAATGTAAACTTTTGCCCAAAAAAAAAGAAGAAAAAAAACTTTAGATGAAGGTGTAAACACAGAAGAAAAAACATGTTTTCAAAAACATTCAGAGTAGTGTAGACAAGGTCCTGCTAGCTTTCTAACTTGAATAGCATGTGCCGCAATGCTAACGCTAGCTTGTAAACAATAACAAGTGGGGATTTGGTTACTGTTGTGACCATTTTATTAACGTCATTGTATATAACAGTGCTACAGTTAAGATATTTTTTTGTAATTTTTTTCTTATGAAAATTGTACTTTTTGCTTTTGTTTGTGACTTGTTACACTAAGTTGCACTATTATTTATCTACTACAACAAGAGGGCGCTGCAACCTTTTATTTACTAAAGGTCAATGCGTTTGACACTGATTTTTAAATACAGTAGTTTTCAAGAGACTGTGAGAGTTTGTTGCCTTTGTTTCCTTAAATATGCTGCTCTATTATAAAACACGTTTTCTGTCACAGTTAAAACATTAAATCAGAAGATACATGCTCAATAATCCAGGTAGAAAAATAGATTAAATCTGAAAAGTTCCTAAATCAACAGGTTAAGTTGTACAAATCCTGAATTTTATTTTATTTTATTTTATTTTATTTATTTTTTTGTACTGTGTATGAACACTTACAGCATCACCTGATTGTCCTCTTGGTCCTGATGGTCCCTGGGAGCCCTGTTATAAAAAAGGAAATGTTTAGCCTATATGTACAAAAACACATGGATACATTCATTTATCTATAAAAATGACATTTCACCTTTTCCCCTGGTTCGCCTGAAGAACCTGCGGGGCCTGGTTTCCCTCTGTCTCCCTGAAAAAAAAAAAGGCAGTAGAAGGTGACAATCAAATAATCCACTCAGTGCCACTCACTTGTCTGTGCAGATCCCTTACCTTGTGTCCTTTGTTCCCAGGAAGACCAGGCAAGCCGTCAAAGCCCCTATCTCCCTGATAAAAACATGAAAAACAAAAGCAAAGGCTAATTTTATGAAGACAGAAGAGTGAGAAGATTAAAAAAATGACTGTAACAATAAGTTCACCTTTCCTCCAGTCTCTCCTATTGCACCACGGCCCCCATCTGCACCTGCTCGACCCTGACAAACATACATGCATGATACAGTAACGCACGACTCATAATGTACAGGCTTTATCTTCTAAAGGAAAAATTAATGGTCATTCATCAGAATTAGCCCATAATTTTATAAAACTTAACTTATCTAAAAATAAAAGTTAATCGCCTCACCCGTTTCCCAGGCCGTCCGTTTTGACCTGGGATTCCCAACAGCCCTGGAGGACCCTGAGGAAAGTGGGGGAAGAGACTTTACTACAAGTAAACAAAGACACCTTGTTTTATCATTTCTTTCTGAATAATTCAAAGGATGATGTATTTTCATGTCAACTGGGCTGACTCACTGGTGGTCCCATGTCCCCACTGCTCCCCTTTAGACCAGAAGGACCTGATGCTCCCTGAGATAAACAACAAAAATTATAGTCTGTCAATATGTTTAAATTCAACCTTTAGATGTTTGAGGCGAAAAAGAAAACACAATCAACAGAGTGTCCTTTATGCACACATGACGAATAGCATGAGTTAATTTAAAAAAGAAACATGTATGAAATCTCATAAAGGTACATTAAAATTATTTGAATACTTCAATACTACTGGCAGTGTTTATTTCTATATATTATAACAAACATTCTGACGTGTCTGTATGTAAATTAATATCAATAAATTGCGTCTACTGCAAATCTTTTGCGAGAAAATATAAAATATTAAGCTGGACTAAGTAGTCTTTCATAATTCTTTATGCCTACAGGTCATTACAGCCAAACAAGTCAAATCAAAGTGAAACATGATTAAGTTCCCCCACCAGTGGTCCAGGTCGTCCCCTGAGACCCAGCGGCCCCGGAGGTCCCTTCATTGCCAGCTGGAGGAAGAAGGAAGCTTTAATAAGGATTTGATCATGTTCACAAAGACACAAAGAGGCAAATGTAAACAATGTGCTGTGTTTAGGATGGAAGAGGAATGAGATGTTTGTGTACCTTGGTCTGTTGCAGGATGGCCTGAGCCTGAGCCTCCTGTGCAGAAACCACAGCACCTGTTCCCGGGTCACCACCTGACTGGAACTGCAACCAGAAGCTCAAACTCAACACTCCATTGTGGACACAACTGAGCACGTATGTCCAAGTTTTGCACAAAATAGGAATAAAACTGAAGAAAATAACGTTAACTTGTTGGAGTATAGGGCTGTAGTGATACAATAATCTCACGATACGATACGATACACGATATTCTGCTCACGTTATGATATATATTGCAATATTCAGCAAACGATACAATTCAATACACTTTTGCGATTTTCTGAAAGATTTTAGAGGGACAGAATGATTTTGGTGACATTTTGTGACTGTTATAGACTTGGATTGAATTAATTTAACTGAAAACTGATTAAAAGCACCAACTACACAATACCTGGCTCTGGTTGGACATGGACACAGACTTAAAGTCAACAGCCGGACAAAATGAATCAAAGAAGTGGTGAGAAAACAGGTTTCTTTTAATTGAAACAATAAAAACTGTAGCTTGCATGCATTTGTAAAGTAAATAAAGTGCACCAAGTGCCCTGCTCTGAATAGTTTGAAACCTTTTTAACCTTGACACTTAACATTTGAAGGAATCACTAAGTGCTTGGTAAGTAAACAGTGTGTAAATCAAGTGTTTACTAGGCGGGTAACTTGGCATAAATGCTCTACAGCAACACTAGTGGCTGGGTGACCTAATCATTCTCCCGGCGAAGCAAGCAGTGAGTGAGCAGGGTGACAGTTGGATGTTACGATACTTGCGGATGTGTGGGTGTATTTGCCTTGTGCTTTCTTTATGTATATTTATTATATTTTGTAGTCTTACTTTTCATATTTCCTTTCTTTCTATCCTATAAAAAAAATAAGATACTTGCGGATGAATATCGATTTTTCCTAGGAAAGAAAAAATCGATATATATCGCAAAATCGATATTATTACACAGCCCTAGTTGCAGCAGGTAAGTTTATTGCCTCCACACAGGACTCATAGATTTAAAATAATGTAAATCCAAAACTTTAATCACAAGGTCTGAACTTTATTTAAGGAGATCAGACAAATAAACATCAAATTCTCAATTAGAAGAACAAAGAGTGTGGGGTTCGAGTTAAAACGCGGAGCTAAGCTACCGTATTTTTTGGATTATAAGGCGCATTAAGTGAAAATAAAACATTTTGACATTTTTTTGAGCGCCGTGTACCACATAAAATCAGTTTGAGGTCAGTAAGCACAACCAGAATTAGTACATAAGATTCACTGTTGATTTTTTTTAGAAAATTAAAGGAATTTAAGTGCACTTTATAGTCTGAAAAATACGGTAGATACATATGCAGTTTGCCCTGTCAATCCCCACAATAGTAGCCTGGCCCTCGCCTTCCTACGCAGCTCCGCTCAATTCTATTTTCCCTTCACTGCTCCGTCTGGGACTTCTCCCATAGAGAAGGATTTCTCCAGCTGATTTTTGACCGGACCAATCAGAGAACAGAAGGGGCAGAGTTTTTGCCCCCTAACCCACGCCCCCACCTGTCCCAGCGGGCAGCCAGCGAGCATCCGCATGTTCTCATTCAAAGCGATGCAAAGCTATGCAGGACTGTTTTATATGTGACACAAATGTATTAAATTCCCCTTCTTAATCCCTTATCTGGAGTTTTCTTTTGTTTTTTTGCCAAAAGTCAAGTAATCGCTCCCTCCTCCCTCCTCCTCCTCTCCCTCCACTGACTGCAATGAATGAGGAAATGACTGAAGTTGTCACGAGAGAATTAAACTCGGGTTTTACGTTGCTGCCCGAGTCCCTGCAGATTTTCTGGTCTTCTGGTGTGCTGGACCAGCGCTCCATGGTTTTATTTTATTTTTTTAGAATGTTTTATTAACATATAAACACAGAATATGCAGCGGCAGCGAGAGGCGTGTGGAGGAGCTGATCTCAAGTTCACCAGAGCACGGGAAGCAGACCATATATGGCTCTGAGGGGGAGGGAGCAGAATGCTTTCCCTGTTCAAAATTTTTCTAAGATCCAATGGTTTTGTTCCTCAGCAGAGGCCACACCTCCAGCAAGAATCGGTTCTCTATAATAGAAACTCCAGACCCTAGTACGAAGCAAAGTGAAGGACAAGGGTCTGGTTTTAACCAGGCTACCACAATAGGGGTCCATTAGAATCTTTGTTAGAAAGCTCCTCGGATGAGAACCAAAACGTCTTCTGTTAAAATCCAGTTGTTTGTTCTCGTGAACTTTTTTAGAATTTACCATGTCCTGGATGACTGAGAATCTTCACGAGCGTATCAAATGAACATGTTCTGAAGAGAAACCTGGATGCAGGTGTCAGTGACAAACAGCTGTTTTGTGTGTGTGTGTGTGTGGCTCATTTTTCAGTAACAGCATTCAAACTTTTCCATTTGCCTTGAGGCTCTGTTCGGGTTAATGGACCTCAGTCACAGCAAGCTAACAGCACCTTGGGAGCACAGTAATCTGTTGCTGTTACCGGTATGAGCATGATGTTTCCTGGAGGTCCTGGTATCCCATCGGCTCCGTTAAGGCCCGGCCGCCCCGGAGGACCCTGCCAGCAGAGAGGATCTCAGTCATGGGGGAGATGTCAATGTAATCAGTAACTCCATCAGCAAACAAGAGGGCAGACTTTACCAACTCTCCAGGGTCTCCTCGAGGTCCCACTGGTCCCGTGATACCCGGAGGTCCCGGTTCTCCCTGCAAATGCACAGAAAACTGTTTTTGAACCAGAAGAAAATGTGTTTCAACTTACAAGTCGTGCAGTAAACGTCACCAACCTCAGGTCCTGGGGGCCCATATGGTCCTGTAATCTGTGTTCCCTGTAAAAATTCACCAAAACAAACAAGTTTCTGTGGTTCGAGTGTTAACAATCAAACACAAGCCTGACCTCATGACTGTTTAAGGTTAATATTTAAGAATGCTCATGTTTATATATGATAATAAGACACAAAAAGGAAACACCTCTGAAAGAAAGATCCATTTGATACGCTTATTTAACAATTATACACAAAAAGAAGAATATTTGATTTTTTTACACAAATAACCAACCGTTTTGAGACAATAAGTCCAGACTCAATTTTATTTCCATTTGTTTTAGGTGTTTCCAACCTTCGGTGAGAAATACGAATTAAAAAGTGAACAAATCTCTTTACAGATTCTTGTGTTTTACCTCTAAATCTTCCAGAACTGTTTCATTTGTTTTATAGTAACAGCTTAAATATTACACCTGCTACATTTCTGGCAAGCTAAGATGAGATAGTTGTCTAGTTGAACGTTGTCTAGTTTTAGGTAAACTACCATAGATTAGACAATAAAACATGTTTGTAATTCAAATTCAAAAATACTTTATTAATCCCAAAGGGAAATTAAGTGTTGTCGTAACTCATCACCCTGTCTAGATGCTGACAGCTGTGGACAGGAAGGATCTCCTGCAGTAAATCTGAAGAATCTGGCCACAGACACTGATCCGTCCACCCAGATCTAGCTTGCTGCCAGCTCCGGAGAGCCTTTTGGTCCTCCTGGGCAGCAGGACTGCCCCAATGCCAGGCAGAATTCCTCCCTGAGTGATGGTCACTCCTCCCAGCAGTCTGCTGAGCTCCTCATTGCCACAGACAGACGGCTGAAGGTGCCGGGGGATGATCCCGGTCCTTCCGTTGTCATGAGCCAAGTTTCCCACCAGCTACAGGATCTCGGTGGTCAGGTACTCAAGCACCGCTGTCAGGTTGACATGAATTCGTCCACGGCGCCTCCTTTTCAACTCATTTGGGATTTGGGGCTGTATTTGAGTATTTGAGCTTTTGAGATATTAATCAACTGACAAAAATACCTTGTTGCCATGGTTACACATCATAACAACTGCCCAAAAGTAAAAACGTTTCAATAAAAATCCTTCCAGCTACACAGCATCTGATACCAGAGGAAATAATCTTCAGGGAAAAAAAAGTGATTTACATCCAGAAAAAGGAGGAATAAAACTTTTTTTAAAGCAACAACTCAGAATGAAAGTAACAGAGCTGCTCTAATATGCAGCCAATCCGAGCGGCGCAATCCTAGAACTCCAAAGCTGTTGAATTGTTTCCTGTTGCTTCTTTGTTTTCTATCTGTATTTTAAACTTATCACAAAAGGTCTGATTAAATATGAACAAAACAAAACGTTAATGTTACCCTCAGCATAAAATGAGTAATATGTTTTAGGACAGATGCTCTAAGGGGAAATATCTGTTTTATTTCTGTGATTATCTTACCATGCCCAGAATGCCCGGCTCTCCTTTTTCTCCTTTTTCAGGCAGATTCTAAATGTAAAAAAAGATATTAGAGAAAAATAATGGGCAAAAGCCAGATG
>JBBPBX010045611.1:0-17612 GCA_038048925.1 Garcialebias charrua | reverse complement strand
AAAAATCCACTTTGGCTGGAGAGTTGACCCGGTGGTGTTGGTCAGTCGGCTTTACCTCCATCTTTATCTTTTTATAGGTGGCGTCACTGAGGCAACAACTGGAGCGACTACGACAGGGAGGACAGGGAGGGGGAGGAAGAGCGCGAGGCGTCTGTGGTCCTGAAGCCCCCTGCAGCCGCAGCCTGGCAGCCATGGAGCGCGCTCACAAACAGGCTCTAGAAGAACTGCAGAGGCAGCACGAGCGCCAGATGAGGGACCTGGAGAGGGACAGGGACAGGCTGCTGCTGGAGGAGACTCAGGACACGGCACGAGGTCAGTCATTTAGACACCCCGGTTCTTCTCTACAAGTTTGTTTAGAACTCTCAACGTTTATGACGCATTCACACTATTGCCCCATTTTTCTTCCGTGCATTTTTCAGGATCTTTCTCATGCCACAATCTTTGAGCTATTTCATAAATCAAAAATGTTCAGCTCTTTCAGGACAACCCTGCTGGGACTTTTGATGTTGGTGCAACTTTAGCTTTTTTAAATGGTTAGCTTTTTTCTGCCATTTTAGGAAATGACTTGAGCTCATTTTACATCCTTCAAATCTTTAGATCTGTTTACAACTTTTTAGATGCTTTCAGCTTCTTTGTGCAAATCTAAATATTTTTTCAGCTACTATCCGCAAATTTCAGCTGTTTTGTGCCCCTTTCAGCTTCTTTCTGCTAACTACAACATTTTTGTGCTGCTTCTAACTTTGTTCTGCTAATTTCAGCTTGTTATGCTCCTTTAAGTTTATTGATGCAGGTTTCAGCTTTTTCTGTTATTTCAGCTACCATTTAGCTTTTTATGATAATTTTAGATTTTTCAGCTAATTCCACATATTTTTGCACTAATTTAAAAAAAAATTCAGCCTAATTCAGCAAAAAATTGTGCTCTCCACTTATTTCAGCTTCATTTTAGCTACCTTCATTTTTAGCTACATTTACGCTGTTTTTGCTCATTTCAGCTTTTTTCAGATAATTTCCACTATTCTGTGCTCATTTCTGCTACTCTCAGCCCAATTAACTTATTTATGCTAGTATCAGCTTGTTATGCTCCTTTCAGCTTTTTTTCTGCTAGTTTCAGCTTTTTCTGCTCTTTCAGCTATTACCGTATTTACGGTAGTTCTTTTGATGCTGTTTTCAGCTTTTTCAGGTAATTCTACATTTTAGCTCATTTCAGCTCTTTTCATTTCCTTCTGGTAGTTTAAACTGTCAGCTCTTTTCATTTCCTTCTGGTAGTACTTCTTTCTGTCTTTTCAGTTACTTTTCAGCTTTTTTTGTTGTTGCTTATTTCCAAATTTTTATGTTCACTTCTGTTCATTTAAACCCAATTCAGCAAATATGCATTTTTTTTCTATGAACATGTTTTTAACCTAATTTTAGCAGGTTTTCAGTAAGTTTTTCTACAATAAGCATTCTCGCTGAATTTTCACAAAAAATGCAATTTCTCTATTAGAACATGGTTTCCTGGTTGACTAGCTCTGTTGTGGGTTTAAAGTTGCATGTAACATGAAGTTGTGATACAACTGATGAGAAAACACACTCTGTAAAATGTTTGACTTGTAGAAGAAGCTGCTGGTTAACATGTAGACTTGATGTAGTTACCGTAAGTCATTACTGATAACTTGCCACCAAATGAAAACAGCATCATATAGACTTTGGTTAAATGGGAAAAATTGTGTGAGCAGCAAAATTATTACGGTACATATTTCACAGATTGTCAGAATGTAGACTTTTACTGTTGTAAATATTATAGCAAATAGTTATCCAAGTATAGATTTATATTTTATAATCCCAGCCAGTCTGAGAATATAGGATTATTTCTGCAATATTGCTCAACCCTGGTAAGCCTTGTATTAGTTCTGATAATCCTTACAAACAACATTCATGTTGCAAAGAAAGAGAGGAACATACACACAAATTAAGGTTTATTTGCTTTTTATATATTAATTCCCATGAATGATGTGCCTTCTGCTGTTGATATGACCGCTACACGATCAGGCTGTCAGATGGTCAGCTTTATTAAATGTTCAGACTTGTCTATATAGTTTGAAGTACATTCAGTTGGTTGTGTTCGTACAGAGGGATAAAAACACGATTTGTATTCACGGTGAACTCCTGAGCTGGGAACGCTTTAATCACATGGAGTTGTCTTGTTTGTGTTTCAGTGATGGAGGCTCTGAAGAAAAGACACGCAGAGGAGCTGGAGAGGGAGGTGGAGAAAGTGAAGAGGCTGCACAGCGGGAAGTTCGATTCACAGACTCTACGAGCTCAACAGCAGTAAGTTTAGTTCCTGCCAGTCTGTGACAAATATACAACTCCCCTCCCTGTGGGCGCTGAAGGGCCCTGCATACTCCGTCTGAGCCGTAAAATCAGCTCTCGTTGACGTAGCTGTGTGTCTATGATGGCGTCATTTTGTCCTCAGAGTAACTTCGTCCACTTTTCTTGACACAAGGCTCAAGCCAAACTTTTTCTCACAGGAGCATGTTCCGAGTATTTTGCGATTGGTCAGAAGTTTGTGGGTGTGTTTTGTCAATGTGGACCAGCTCTCAGACATTCAGCTTTACGACTCTTCAAGACACTACAAGTGAAATGAACAGAAACTCCTGGGTGGAGATCGTGCAGTAGAGCATGGAGGGGGTCTGCAGAAAAGTGTGGCGCTCTCTTCATGATAGATTGGTGGCCAAACGGCAGATGCAGCAACTGAAAGGAGACTGTGGAGGGAAGAAACCCGTGCAGTGATGTATACTGCAGTGGGAGGGGTTTCCTGGGAGCTCTGTGTCGTGCCTCATGGAAGGTGTGTACAAAAACAAATATCCTGCAGCCACGTGAGCACAAACCAACTGTTCAGCTTTGGATGGAGTAAGCAGACTCTTTGGCTTGCATCTTCCTGGTGCTCTGTACTCATGCATGGGTTGAACTATGACATCTTTTTTTTTTTTTCAACAATTATCCTAATCTTGATCTACGTCACACATCATGTGGTTGCAGTTCTACTTCAGATGTGTACTTTTACTCCTCCCAGTCAACTCATAGTTGCTTTTTTGGTAGTTTCCTGCTACAGTGCGAGTACCTTTGCTTTCAGTTTCAGACACTGCAGGCCACCACTGGCAATTTGTGTTTCTTCTGCCTTTTTAACGCCAGATGATGCAATAATCTAGGATTTCTTGCTGAAGCAATCCCGTCACCACTGCAGCCCTGAGTCTTGTTAACACTTGAAGATTGTGGAAGAATTTGGTCATGGATTAGGTTCACATGAAAAGCTTCTTGAAGGTCTCTGAGTGTCTCTGTGCTTATCTGCTGTAACTGCTGGGCATTTTGCAAACTTCCTCATTTTTGTAGTCACTGGTCATAAGCAGCGAGAAGGTTTTACAACAACAGGAAATGCTCGACTTATTTGTTTAAACGTGCAGCGAACATTATTATTGACCAGCGCTCATGTAAAATGATACGACTACACATGAAGTAGTTTGGTAAAATGAACGTCTTTATTTAAACTGTTAGAGGAAGTTGTTTGTGAACTTGGCGTCTACACGCAGAACATATTTCTCTTTTTGTCTTGTGTTGCTGCAGGGAAGAAGCTCAGACCTTGCAGAGGGAGCTGGCCGGTCTGTCGGAGCGCTACTCTCAGAAGTGCCTGGAGCTGAACAGAGCCGAGCAGGCAAATGCCGAGAGAGAGCGCGAAATCAGCCGCAAAGAGAGAGACATGGAGCAGCTGAGGAAGGAGAACTTGGTGAGCTATGAGCTCTTTGTCCACATATAGACAGATGGTGTTTAAAAAGGTGTTGCATGAAAATAATTTTTGGTGTAAAGTCATAAAAATTCATGAAAAAAACATTTACAAGACAATTTTTTGCACCTTTATGCCAACAAATATCTATGAACATAAAAAGTAAAAAATAAAATGTTTTTTTCTCCCAGGATTTAAAGGCCCGTTTGACGGAGGAGATGACCCGAATACGATCTCCAGGCACATATTCCAGCTCAGAGAACCAGACAGACAAGACGCCCTGCGAATTAGAGGTTTAGTTGTTTCTGAAACTGAAAGTGTGGGCTGTATTAGATGGGGTTTTTTTTTTACTTTTTTGCCACACTGGTAGTTAAGAAAAACTCTTGTGGGTGTAAACATTTGCACATTTTAATGTTACATCCATTTTAGTTTGCATGTTAGACTGATTAGTAACTCTAAATTGACCCTGGGTGTGAGTGAGACAGGTCCCTCTTGTAAATGAGTCCCCGTGGCTCAACAAGGCTAGCCTGTATAAATAAAGGTTGAATGAATGTGTTGTGTAGGAATGTAAAAGAACACTAGGGACTCATTTATTGGTCGATACATTTCCAGTGTGGGTTTTAAATTAGAGCAGAGAGCAGAAATCTCTGCTCTTTGTAGATGAAGTGGTCCGGTTGGCGTCATCGTGCTGTGTTCTACAAATACAGATACAGTATTCTTTGTCATTCGCACCACATGTGGTACATGTGGTGGAACGACATTATGTACACAGGGTCCCAGTTACATCCAACAATAAAATGTAAAAGAAAAACAGTAATAAGATCTAAGATATGAACTAAGAAAAACATCAACTAAAAACACACTAAGCACTAGTAGCATAAAAACAATACGTCGAACAGCAGCACAAACATGAGTCTGTGTGAGCAGAAGAGCACGAATGAACACAGCAACATGAAACAGATCAGCAGCACCATGAAACAGATCAGCAGCACCATGATGTGACAGTGATTATCCTGGTTCCTCAGTCTAGTGGTTCTACACTTAATGCTCCTCAACCTCCTGCCTGAGGGGAGTGGGGCAAAAAGTGTGTGCTGGGTGAGTGGAGTCCTTCATAATGCAGGTGGACCTCTTCCTGCATCTGGAGGTGTAAATGTCTGTGATAGTGGGGAGACTGACTCCAACAGACTTCTGTGCAGCCTTCACCACTCTCTGTAAAGCTTTTCTTTCTGCAGCTGTGCAGCCTCCATGCCACACGTTGATGCTGGAGCACAGGATGCTCTCCACTGCACACCTGTAGAAGGAGGTGAGAACTGAGCTTCTCAGACCAGCTCGTCTCAGCCGTCTGAGGAAGTAGAGTCTCTGATGACCTTTCTTGATCAGGCTGGTGGTGTTGTTGCTCCAGCTGAGGTTATCATTCATGTGTACACCCAAGTACTTGTAGCTGGAGACCACTTCCACCGCAGATCCTCTTATGTTCAGTGGGGTGTGGGTGTGTTTGTTCCTTCTGAAGTCCACAATCATCTCCTTTGTCTTCTTCACATTGATGTGAAGGTTATTCTCTTTGCACCAGCTCTCCAGGTGTTCCACCTCCTGTCTGTAGCTGGACTCATCATTGTTTGTGATGCATCCCACCACCGCTGTATCATCTGCAAACTTTACAATATGACAGCCTGGATGGGTAGCTGCACAATCATATGTGAGCAGAGTGAACAGGAGAGGGCTCAACACACATCCTTGAGGAGAGCCAGTGCTGAGGGTTATGGTGGAGGAGAAGTTGTGGATCCTCACTGACTGTGGTCTGTTTGTTAAGAAGTCTAGGACCCAGTTACAAATGGAGAGGCCCAGTCCTAGTATGAGTAGTTTGTCCATCAGGGTTTGGGGGATCAGGGTATTGAAGGCAGATGTGAAGTCCACAAAGAGCAGACGGACGTATGAGTCCTTCTGTTCCAGGTGGGTGAGAGGAGTGTGGACAACAGAGGAGATGAAGTCCTCTGTTGATCGATTCTCACATTATGCATACTGATGAGGGTCCTTGTTGATGTTGGTTGTTTTGATGTGTCATGACCAGTTTTTCTAAGCATTTAGCGACTATTGAGGTGAGGGCCACTGGCTAATAGTCTTTCAGACCAGTCACTGTAGAGCTCTTTGGGACCGGGATGATGGCGGCGGTCTTCAGGCAGGTGGGAACTGTCGCCAGGGCAAGTGAGGTGTTAAAGATGTCGGTCAGCACATCGCAGAGCTGATCAACACGTTCTTTCAAAACCTTCCCGGGGATGTTGTCTGGGCCAGTTGCTTTGTGAGGATTAATCCTCCTGAAAGTACTCCTTACTTCTGCTGAGGTCATCTCCAGCTCTCACTGGAGCGGTTCGCAGCCGAGTGTGAAGCGGCTGGGTTGAAAATCAGCACCTCCAAATCTGAGGCCATGGTCCTCAATCGAAAAAAGGTGGATGGCTCTCTTTGGGTTGAGGGTGAGGTTCTGTCTCAAATGGTGGAGTTTAAGTATCTCTGGGTTTTTGCATTAATGAGTGAGGGAAGAGTGGAGCGTGACATTGACAGACTGGTGCAGCGTCTGCTGTATTGTGGACTCTTTGCCGTTCTGTTGTGGTGAAGAGAGCTGAGCTGTAAGGCAAAGCTGTTTACCGTTTGGTCTACGATCCTACCCTCACCTATGGTCATGAGCTCTGGTTAGTGACCAAAAGAATGAGATCGTGGATACGGGTGGTTGAAACGAGTTTCCTCTGCAGCGTAGCTGGACTCTCCCTTAGAGATAGGGTGAGAAGTTAAATTATAAGTGAGAGACTCAGAGTAGAACCGCTGCTCCTCCACATTGAGAAAAGCCAGTTGAGGTGCTTCGGGCATGTCCAACTGGGAGTAGACTTCAGGGAAGACCCAGGACACGCTGGAGAGACTGTCTCTCGATTGGCCTGGGAACACCTTGGAGTCCTCCCAGAAGAGCTGGAAGAGGTGGCTGTGGAAAGAGATGTCTTGGCCTCCCTGCTCAAGCTGCTGTCTCCACGACCCAACTTCAGAACAAGTGGAAGATGATGGATGGATGGATGGATGGATGGATGGATGGGGTTTTAAACTAAAAAAGTAGGCAAGCATAAACTCACATGAAGCTCTTCTGAGGTCATGCAGATGTTATGAAAAAATTAGACAAGTAAACTTTTTTATTTAGTTTAAATGAAAATTTTACTTAACATAACTATACTGTACTTAATGAACAACTTGTGTTGCATAAAAAAAATAACATAATTGTCCTGTATTGGAGCTTATTTATCAACACAGTTTGATTCTAAACATTAGATTATTTTTTACACTAAGTTTTTATCACATAAATTACTGTTTAACTTACAAAAGGTTCGGTGTACATATCTTCAAGTACAGGTGCTGCTCATAAAATTAGAATATCATGAAAAAGTTGATTTATTTCAGTAACTCTGTTCAAAAAGTGAAACTTGTATATTATGCTCATTCATTACACACAGACTAATATATTTCAAATGTTTATTTCTTTTAATGTTGATGATTATACCGGTAACTGACAACTAATGAAAACCCCAAATTCAGTATCTCAGAAAATTAGAATATTAAGACCAATTAAAAAAGGATTCTTAGAAATGTTGGCCAACTGAAAAGTATAAACATGAAAAGTATGAACATGAAAAGTATGAGCATGTACAGCACTCGATACTTAGTTGTGGTTCCTTTTGTCTGGATTACTGCAGCAATGCGGAGTGGCATGGAGTCGATCAGTCTGTGTCACTGCTCAGGTGTTATGAGAGCCCAGGTTGCTCTGATAGTGGCCTTCAGTTCTTCTGAATTGTTGGGTCTGGTGTATCACATCTTCCTCTTCACAATACCCCATAGATTTTCTATGTGGTTAAGGTCAGACAAATTTGCTGGCCAATTAAGAACAGGGATACCATGGTCTTTAAACCAGGTACTGGTAGCTTTGGCACTGTGTGCAGGTGCCAAGTCCTGTTAAACTGCTCCAAGACTGAGGCCATACTGATTGGCACCCCTCACCAGGTACAAACATCTCCTATAACAACACTTTCCTTTTCTGGACAAGACATCCCCCTCTCCACCTCTGTTACTAATCTTGGAATAAAAATGGACTCCAATCTTACATTTGAAAATCACATTAAGCATCTGTTTAAAACTTGCTTCTTCCATCTTCGAAACATCTCCAGACTTCGCCCATCCCTAACTTTTTCCGATGCTGAGAAGCTCGTCCATGCTTTTGTCTCCTCCAGGCTCGACTACTGCAACTCCCTGTTTATTGGAATCCCTGGCAAAAACCTTCAGAAACTTCAATATATTCAAAACAGTGCAGCAAGGATCTTGTTGAGAGTTCGTAAATTTGAACATATTACGCCCATTCTCCATAACCTTCATTGGCTTCCTGTCGCCTACAGAATTCAGTACAAAACTGCTCTCATTACACATCAATGCTTACATGGAGCTTCACCAGATTATCTGAAGGATATTCTTATTCCATACTCATCCACCCGCTCGCTGCGGTCACAGAACAGTAATCTCCTTCACATTCCGAGAACCAAATTAAGGACCATGGGAGACCGGGCTTTCAGTGTGGCTGCCCCCCGCCTGTGGAACTCTCTTCCTGACTGTCTAAGAGCCCCACAGTCTGTGGTTGACTTTAAGAGCGGCTTGAAGACCTTTCTTTTCGACCAAGCATACTCTACCTCCTCATGATTCTACTTTTGATCTTAGCTGATATTGTTATTGATTTTAATTGTTTTATTATTTGTTTTATTGACATTTAATTCTGTTGCTCCTTGTAGCACTTTGAGATTTTCATTAATGAAAAGTGCGTTATAAATTGAATTCATTATTATTATTATTATTGGAAAATGAAATCTGAATCTCCATGAAGTTGGTCAGCAGCAGGAAGCATGCAGTTCTCTAAAACTTCCTGGTAGACGCTGTGTTGACCTTAGAAAATACAGTGGACCAACACCAGCAGATGACATGGCACCCCAAACATCACTGACTGTGGAAACTTGATACTGGACCTCGAACAACATGGATTTTGTTCCTCTCACCTCTTCCTCCAGACCCTGGGACCTTGGTTTCCAAAGGAAATGCAAAATGTACTTTCATCAGAGAACATAATTTTGGACCACTCAGCAGCAGTCCCAGGCGAGACGCTTCTGACTCTGTCTCTTGTTTAACAGTGGCTTGACACAAGGAATGTGACAGCTGAACCACTTGTCTTGCATACGTCTGTGCATGGTGGTTCTTGAAGCACTGACTCCAGCTGCAGTCCACTCATTGTGAATCTCCCCCACATTTTTGAATGGGTTTTGTTTCACCATCCTCTCCAGGGTGCGGTTATCCCTATTGCTTGTACACTTTTTTTTCTACCACATAATTTCCTTCCCTTCCCCTCTTTATTAATGTGCTTGGACACAGAGCTCTGTGAACAGCCAGCCTCTTTAGCAATGACCTTTTGTGTCTTGTCCTCCTTGTGCAAGGTGTCAATGGTCGTCTTTTGGACAACTGTCAAGTCAGAAGTCTTCTCCATGATTGTGTACCCTACACAACTAGACTGAGACCATTTAAAGGCCTTTGCAGGTGTTTTGAGTTAATTAGCTAATTAGTGTGGCACCAGGGGCCTCATGTACAAAGACTTGCGTGGACTTCTTACTGAAAAGTTGCGTACAGTCAAATCCAGAAAACTGCGTACGCACAAAAAAATCCAGATGTATCAAACTGTGCGTACGCCGCAATCCACGCACATTCCTTTTGTACATCACAATCAACGTGGAATTGAGCGCACATGAGAGAGTGGCCGACTCCGCCTTTGACACGCCTCCATATAAATATGCAAATTCATTTAAATATGCCCTGCACGTTAGGAATGTCGTCTTTGCTCTATTGCAAATCATGTCGAAACGTGGAAAAAAGAGTAACTTCACGGACTGTGAACTGGAGACACTTCTGAGTGACGTAGAGAGGCACAGAAAAAGGTTTTGTTTGGCACGCTCAGCGCACAACAAACCGTCCACTTTTAAACGAGAAGTTGACCAAGCTATTCTAACATGCCTAAATAGGTCAGTGGGTAGCGTGTTCGCCTTCCGTCCCAAAGATCATGAGTTCGATTCCCGCATGGTACAACGTTCTTTCTTTTTTTTTATTCATTCCAGATTTAAAGAACACAAGAAAACTATTTAGAAAGAACAACATGAAATGAAACAATACATGAAATGAAGGAAAAAGAGGATTTCTTGTGGTTTTTTTTAAATAGTTTTCTTGTGTTCTTTAATTCTGGAATGAATTAAAAAAAGAGAAAAACGTTGTTTTCATTTAAATATACAGGTGGTCCCCGACTTACGAGCGCCCTGACCTACGAGCGTTCGACTTTACGAGATTATCATAATTAATAAAAATATGAAATTTAAAAAAAAAAAAATTATTTTTTTTTTTTTTGGGTTTAAATGTTCTTAATTTCATGTGTTGCAGCTGTGAATGTTTTAAATGGCTTTATATATACGTAAAGTATCATTATTATCATTTTTTAAAATAATTTCGTGCTTTTTTGAACACTGCCGAGACTGGAACTAATGAATGAACTGGTATTCCGGTACTGCTGAAACTGGAACTAATGAATGTAAAATGGCGGAGCCGCCATTTTACATTCATTACTTCCGGTCTCGGTCGGCACTCGGCAGTCGGCTTTTGGAGGACTGTTTCTCCCATAAGAGCATGCCTCATACGGATAAATTAACTGGAAACACTCCCTGAACTCTGTGAATGTCTCAGGACTGGAGCAGCAGCGCGATCGCTTCGCCAAGCGCTCCTACAGCACCGCGCGAGACCAGCAGCTCATGGTATGAGCTAAGCTAACATGCTAAACCGGACCCCACCAGAGCTGTTGCTTCGACAGCCGGCTTTGTGCGATCAGAGGTCCCTGGAGCTCGCCTCGATGTCGGACTGGAAGCCGAAGACATCGGGGGACAACGAGCTAACTTGGAATAACAAAGCCGACAGCATTTTTGGAGATGCAGATAAACCGGACTGCCCGGAGATGTCTCAGGCATGGAGAAGCTGCGGACTGGATTAGCAACGAGCTAACATTAGCCTCGTAGCTGCACCCTCGTAGCTCTCCGACAGCCGGCTTTGTGCGATCAGAGGTTCCTGGAGCTCGCCTCGATGTCGGACTGGAAGCCGAAGACATCGGGGGACAACGAGCTAACTTGGAATAACAAAGCCGACAGCATTTTTGGAGATGCAGATAAACCGGACTGCCCGGAGCTGCGGATTCGGGGGAGCTAATGCTAACAGATGCAGCTGATGGCAGCGCAAGCAGACGGCTTTCGGTAAGTTATTAAAACTTTTTCTGTATGAAGTTAGGATACTAACAGTCCTTTCTGTCTGGACTAGACAGTTGCACTGCACTTTGACTGCACATAGAGCGCGTGGAGGGGGGGGCGAGAGACGACGTGTCTGTCGTGTGAAAACAAAAGGCAGAGAAAAGCACTGTTGTACTGTACCGAAAAAACTGTATAGGTATGTGTTTATAGATGAATGTGTGGTGTAATGTGCTAGCTAACTGCTTGTAAATAAAGTGTTGTGCATGTTTAAGGATCAGCATGTACGCTTGTTCAGTNGGAGTCAGACGCCATAATACAGGCTAAGAAATTTGAAGAGACTTTTTTTTTTCCCTCCCATGTTTTTAATTTTTTCTCTTTCTGTATTTGACTTTCTTCAGTCGCTGTGGTGACTGAGTCAGATATTTGTACAGAACTGTTGTGTCAGGATCTTAATGACTTGGCTTTCAATAAATCTGCCAATGAAAAGCCAATAGTTTAATTACACTGGGCCTTATGTGATATATTAAAATGCACTTTTTCCATTTTATTATTGACTTGTGGGAGCGCAAACTTGTATAAACACACATTTGGTCTTGAAACTGAAACACGTGTTTAGATTTATTTTCTTCAGAAGCATTGTAGATAAAGATGTCATACTGTATCGACTTGTTTTAGATCTGCTGTTATTTGCTTTCAGTTATATTTTATCTACTTCAGGAAAATGTCACACATTTCCAAAGAATTTGAAGCTTAATACTTACTGTGGTTATTTTTCTTCAAACCCTTGCATTATTTTCTGATTTTATAAACGTGAAAAATACGTTGGGATTCCAAAATGACAAATACAGCTCAATATCTTAAGCAGAGTGAATGGGGAAATGTATTTCTGATTGAACAGAGAGAAATTCAGACTTGTTTTATTTGTGGATGCTTGGCAAAGCTGTTGATCTGACAAGTTTCTGTATTTTCAACACAAGGATGAGAACTCTGGTTTCCTCATCCCTTATTGGAATAATCTGCATGTGCCAGCACCACAACAAATGACAGGTGTTGCATCAATGAGCCAATTGTTTTTTTAGACTTGTATATTTCTTACAGATTAAAAAGTATTGTGACATTATTTCACTACCTACTTTTTTTTTTACGTTTTGATATTTAATGTTTCATAAAGCCAGTATGGTTTTTGTAAATTATATTCATTTTTGCAATCAATAAATTGACTTAAGCAGGAACGAAGTCTCAACATCTGGTTAAAGACTAAAAGAACAGTGATGCCCTTGTTTCTTCATTTAGATAATGTAACTGGGCAGTGGCACAACTGGTAGAGCTGCTGCCTCTCAGCGAGAAGGTTGCCGGTTCATATCCCGGTCCGGGGCCTTTCTGGGTGGAGTTTGCATGTTCTCCCCGTGCATGCGTGGGTTTCCTCCGGGTACTCCGGTTTCCTCCCACAGACCAAAAAACATGCCTGTTAGGCTGATTGGTGACTCTAAATTGACCCTAGGTGTGAGTGTGAGAGTGGATGGTTGTTTGGTGTGAGTGAGACAGGTCCCTCTTGTAAATGAGTCCCCGTGACTCAACGAGGCTAGCCTGTATAAATAAAGGTTGAATGAATGAACATTCATTCAACTCTGAAAGGATTCTAGCTGTATAACATATGACAGGACTCAATCCATTCAACATCAGGATTCTAGCTGTTCAACATTGGATCGGACTCTGTTCAGCATCTGATAGTACTTTAGCTGTTCAGCATTTGACATGACTTTAGCTGTACAACATATGACAGGACTCAATCCAGCCAACATCAGGATTCCAGCTGTTCAAAATCGAATGGACTGTTCAGCATCTGACTGCACTCAAGCTGTTCAGTACCTGACAGGACTCTAGATGTTCAGCATCAGGACTCTAGCTGTTCAGTTCTGGATCCGACTCTGTTCAGCATCCGATAGGACTCTAGCTGTACAACATATGACAGGACTCAATCACTTCAACATCAGGATTCTAGCTGTTCAACATGTGATGGGACTCAAGCTATTCAACATCTGACAGGACTCTAGCTGTTTAACATCTGAAAGGACACAAGCTGTTCAGTATCTGACAGGACTCTAAATGTTCAGCATTACTCAAGCTGTTCAGCATCTGATAGGACTTTAGCTGTACAGCATTTGACATGACTCTAGCTGTAAAACAGGACTCAATTAATTCAACATCAGGATTCTAGTTGTTCAACTTCTGATAGCACTCTAGTGGTTCAGCATCTGAAAGGACTCTAGCTGTTCAACATTGGATCGGGCTCTGTTGAGTATCTGATAGAACTTTAGCTGTACAGCATTTGACATGACTAGCTATACAACATATGCAGGAAGCTAGTCATTCAACATCAGGATTCTAGCTGTTCAGCATCTGATAGCACTCTAGCTGTTCAACATTGGATCGGACTCTGTTCAGCATCTGTTAGCACTTTAGCTGTTCAGCATTTGACATGAATTTAGCTGTACAACAGGACTCAATCAATTCAACATCAGGATTCTAGCTGTTCAACATTGGATCGGACTCTGTTCCAGATCTGACAGCACTCTAGCTGTTCATCATCTGACAGGACACTAGCTGTACAACATTTGACAGGACTCAATCCATTCAACTTCAGGATTCTAGCTGTTCAACATGTGTTGGGAATCTAGCTGTTCAACATCAGACAGGAATCTAGCTGTTCAGCATCTTATAGAACTCTAGCTGTTCAAAATCTAATTGACTCTAGCTGTTCAGCATCCTACAGGAATCTAGCTGTTCAGCATCTTATAGGGCTCTAGCTGTTCAGTACCTGACAGGACCCTAGATGTTTAGCATCAGGACTCTAGCTGTTCTGTTCCGGATCGGACTCTGTTCAGCATCTGATAGGACTCTAGCTGTACAACATATGACAGGACTCAACTCATTCAACATCAGGATTCTACCTGTTCAACATTTGATAGCACTCTAGCTGTTCAAAATCTGACAGGACTCTAGCTGTTCAATATTGGATCAGACTCTGTTCAGCATCTGTTAGGACTTTAGCTGTTCATCATTTGACATGACTCTAGCTGTACAACATATGACAGGACTCAATCCAGCCAACATCAGGATTCCAGCTGTTCAAAATTGAATGGACTGTTCAGCATCTGACAGCACTCAAGCTGTTCAGTACCTGACAGGACTCTAGATGTTCAGCATCAGGACTCTAGCTGTTCAGTACCGGATCCGACTCTGTTCAGCATCCGATAGGACTCTAGCTGTACAACATATGACAGGACTAGCTGTAAAACAGGACTCAATTAATTCAACATCAGGATTCTACATGTTCATGTGATAGCACTCTAGCTGTTCAGTATCTGACAGGACTCTAGCTGTTCAACATTGGATCGGACTATGTTCAGCATCTGATAAAACTTAAGCTGTACAGCATTTGACATGACTCTAGCTGTACAACATATGACCAGACTCAATTCATTCAACATCATGAACAACATTCATTCAACTCTGAAAGGACTCTAGCTGTACAACATATGACAGGACTCAATCCATTCCATATCAGGATTCTAGCTGTTCAACATTGGATCGGACTCTGTTCAGCATCTGATAGTACTTTAGCTGTTCAACATTTGACATGACTCTAGCTGTACAACATATGACAGGACTCAACTCATTCAACATCAGGATTCTACCTGTTCAACATTTGATAGCACTCTAGCTGTTCAAAATCTGACAGGACTCTAGCTGTTCAATATTGGATCAGACTCTGTTCAGCATCTGTTAGCACTTTAGCTGTTCGGCATTTGACATGACTCTAGCTGTACAACATATGACCAGACTCATTTCATTCAACATCATGAACAATATTCATTCAACTCTGAAAGGACTCTAGCTGTACAACATATGACAGGACTCAATCCATTCAATATCAGGATTCTAGCTGTTCAACATTGGATCGGACTCTGTTCAGCATCTGATAGTACTTTAGCTGTTCAGCATTTGACATGACTCTAGCTGTACAACATATGACAGGACTCAATCCAGCCAACATCAGGATTCCAGCTGTTCAAAATTGAATGGACTGTTCAGCGTCTGACAGCACTCAAGCTGTTCAGTACCTTACAGGACTCTAGATGTTCAGCATCAGGACTCTAGCTGTTCATTACCGGATCGGACTCTGTTCAGCATCCGATAGGACTCTTGCTGTACAACATATGACAGGACTCAATCAATTCAACATCAGGATTCTAGCTGTTCAACATGTGATGGGACTCAAGCTATTCAACATCTGACAGCACTCTAGCTGTTTAACATCTGAAAGGACACAAGCTGTTCAGTATCTGACAGGACTCTAAATGTTCCGCCTTACTCAAGCTGTTCAGCATCTGATAGGACTTTAGCACTCTAGCTGTTCAAAATCTGACAGGACTCAAGCTATTCAACATCTGACACGACTCTAGCTGTTTAACATCTGAAAGGACACAAGCTGTTCAGTATCTGACAGGACATTAGCTGTACAGCATTTGACATGACTAGGACCAGGACTCAATTAATTCAACATCAGGATTTCAGCTGTTCAACTTCTGATAGCACTCTAGTGGTTCAAAATTTGAAAGGACTCTAGCTGTTCAACATTGGATCGGGCTCTGTTGAGTATCTGATAGAACTTTAGCTGTACAGCATTTGACATGACTAGGACCAGGACTCAATTAATTCAACATCAGGATTTTAGCTGTTCAGCATCTGATAGCACTCCAGCTGTTCAGCATCTGAGAGGACTCTAGCTGTTCAACATTGGATCGGGCTCTATTCAGCATCTGATGACTAGCTATACAACATATGACAGGACTCTATTCATTCAACATCAGGATTCTAGCTGTTCAGCATCTGATAGCACTCTAGCTGTCCAACATTGGATCGGACTCTGTTCAGCATCTGTTAGCACTTTAGCTGTTCAGCATTTGACATGAATTTAGCTGTACAACAGGACTCAATCAATTCAACATCAGGATTCCAGCTGTTCAACATTGGATCGGACTCTGTTCCAGATCTGACAGCACTCTAGCTGTTCATCATCTGACAGGACACTAGCTGTACAACATTTGACAGGACTCAATCCATTCAACTTCAGGATTCTAGCTGTTCAACATGTGTTGGGAATCTAGCTGTTGAACATCCGACAGGAATCTAGCTGTTCAGCATCTTATAGGGCTCTAGCTGTTCAAAATCTAATTGACTCTAGCTGTTCAGCATCCTACAGGAATCTAGCTGTTCAGCATCTTATAGGGCTCTAGCTGTTCAGTACCTGACAGGACCCTAGATGTTTAGCATCAGGATTCTAGCTGTTCTGTTCCGGATCGGACTCTGTTCAGCATCTGATAGCACTCTAGCTGTCCAACATTGGATCGGACTCTGTTCAGCATCTGTTAGCACTTTAGCTGTTCAGCATTTGACATGAATTTAGCTGTACAACAGGACTCAATCAATTCAACATCAGGATTCTAGCTGTTCAACATTGGATACGACTTTGTTCCACATCTGACAGCACTCTAGCTGTTCATCATCTGACAGGACACTAGCTGTACAACTTTTGACAGGACTCAATCCATTCAACTTGAGGATTCTAGCTGTTCAACATGTGTTGGGAATCTAGCTGTTCCACATCTGACAGCACTCTAGCTGTTCATCATCTGACAGGACACTAGCTGTACAACATTTGACAGGACTCAATCCATTTAACTTCAGGATTCTAGCTGTTCAACATGTGTTGGGAATCTAGCTGTTCAACATCCGACAGGAATCTAGCTGTTCAGCATCTTATAGGGCTCTAGCTGTTCATTATCTGATAGAACTCTAGCAGTTCTAAATCTAATTGACTCTAGCTGTTCAGCATCCTACAGGAATCTAGCTGTTCAGTACCTGACAGGACTCTAGATGTTTAGCATCAGGACTCTAGCTGTTCTTTTCCGGATCGGATTCTGTTCAGCATCTGATAGGACTCTAGCTGTACAACATATGACAGGACTCAATCCATTCAACATCAGGATACTAGCTGTTCAACATGTGATAGCACTCTAGCTGTTCAAAATCTGACAGGACTCAAGCTATTCAACATCTGACAGGACTCTAGCTGTTTAACATCTGAAAGGACACAAGCTGTTCAGTATCTGACAGGACTTTAGCTGTACAGCATTTGACATGACTAGCTGTAAAACAGGACTCATTTAATTCAACATCAGGATTCTACCTGTTCATGTGATAGCACTCTAGCTGTTCAGCATCTGACAGGACTCTAGCTGTTCAACATTGGATCGGACTCTGTTCAGCATCTGATAGTACTTAAGCTGTCCAGCATTTGACATGACTCTAGCTGTACAACATATGACCAGACTCAATTCATTCAACATCATGAACAACATTTGTGCAGCACGGTGGCACAACTGGTAGAGCTGCTGCCTCTCAGCGAGAAGGTTGCCGGTTCAAATCCCGGTCCGGGGCCTTTCTGGGTG
>JBBPBX010045610.1:0-26951 GCA_038048925.1 Garcialebias charrua | reverse complement strand
CTTAATTTTAATATGCAACCTAGAACTGAACACACGTTGTTTTTTGAATTGACTATAAATGAGCACTAAACAGTGGTAAAATATTTTATTTGTTTTCCAAAGATCCGTGTTTAGAAACATTCTATAAGCTTGTATGATATATTTGTTAGGACGTGCATACAGTATATGTTTAAGCTATGTGTCAGCTAATCAAAACTGAGCACAGCTGGTAAGATTTATGAGAAATTATATTTTTTCAATGCAAACCAAACAAATTGCAATGAATTTAACAATACTGTATCCTTTCAAATGTTTTTTTCAGAGAACTGTGACGACTCAAGCACCCATGCAGCAGCCACGCAGAGTAAGACGATCCCATGATGATGCAGTCTCGGCCAGAGCTGCTGCTTCTCCTGACACCTGCATCCCTGGTGTTTGTTTGTGGCTGGCAGGTGCAGCATCTTGAAGGTGGTTGGGACTGCTTTCTCTTCTGTCCACTGCATCCATACAGACGAGCTGGAGGTGGTGTCCCGTGACACGACACAGCAACTTTTGTTGTTTTGAATTAACTTACTGTTAATAAAATGAATCATAAACAACTAGTTTTTGTAATCAATTTCTTTCTTTACAGACCTCTGTATTGATAAATACATTTCCAAGTCATACATCAAAGTCAAATTTAAAAGTCAACTTTATTGTCCAAACTGCAATATGTACAGAACATACACAGGATTGAAATTGCATTTCTCTCAGATGCATGCATAATTTAAACAAACATTTAATAAACATGTTTACATCAGCAATTTTTACAAAGTAATGTTTAAATTTAATATAAATTATAATTGTTTCAGGTGTGCAAATATTAAATATTGTAAAACAAAAGAAACAAAGTGCAATAATCAATTAGAGTAATCCAAATTGTACATTATTAAAAAAGTTATAGGAAGCATAAATTTTTAAACGTTAAAATTTAAAAGTTTCCTGTACTTGAATTTATGACTTATAAAAAAATCCCTTTCTGACATAGGTTATGGCCAGATGTGAACAGGTGGGTGTGTACACCTGTGTTACAGACCACCCAGGTGCCCAGTCCACACAGGGTTAGAAGAAAACATAAATAATAATTTAACACAAGCACATAGTAATTTACATAAAGGGTATCCTATTCTAAAAGAAGTTCACAGAACCAGATGCGAAGTGCCAAATGTGTGACATGTATTTCAAATTCAGCGGAAGATGATGCAGTCTCGGCCAGAGCTGCGTCATCTCTTGAGACCTCCATCCACGACAATGTTGGGTGCAGCTGAGACCTTGGTGTTTGTTTGTGGCTGGCAGGTGGACCATCCTGCGGGTGGAGCATCCTGAAGGTGGTCTCGAGTGTTTGGGACTGCTGCACGGCTCAGATTCCCTGGATGTGGAACGCCTCATATGGAGCTAAAAAACAACAACACATTTTTAATCACCTTACAAAAAAACATACTTGAGAAACATTACTGTTCTATCACTTTGTTGACCTGTCAAACAGATGACCCAGTGCAAAATAAATACTGCTGCACAGATTATTATTATTATTTTACAAATACCTTGATCCACAACATTATTTGCAACAAAAGAACGCAGGTGCTGTGCGAATTTCTGTTCCCCCGTGAGAATCTGTTCCCCCTGTGTCGGGAGCGCGCACCCTTTCTCTCAAATAATGAAAAAACAACAAAAACCCAGACATTAACTATCAAAAAATAGCAGCTAGAAATAATTTTTCTCCAGTCATATTTTTAATTTGAATGAGATTTAGCCTACCACAAAGCCTACACTTATCTTTGCAGGAAGTTTTCTTGTCCTCTATCAGCTGCTTCCAGCCTTCTATATTAGTAATAAAAATTATAAATAGGCTATATATGATGTGTTGGTGGCTGATACTTTGTATTTGTCAGACTAGATTCTGTCGGAGATAAATAAATAAAAAACCTGTACAGTAGTCTACACCCCACACTCTAGACCAGGTTTATTTATTTAGTGGAGGTTTTATATTTATTTATTTATCACCAGGAGCTGTCGATTAAAATGAGCTATAACTGTGACACGATAGTGTGGACTCGTTTCAGAACTCAGATGCGCCTCACGGTCGGATCCCGACACAGGGGGAACAGATTCTCAGGGGGGAACAGAGCATTTAAACACAACTACAACACAAACTAACGTTGATCAGCAACAGATGAAAACGCCACGACCTTGTGGGGCCACACCGAAGCAAAGCTGCAGGTCGCAAACACAGCACATGAAGAAACACGTCATATACTCAAAAGATAAATTATGGAATGAAAGGTGTAAAATGGTACTCACCTCCAAACGGATTGTACCCTGATGGTGTAAGGGTGGGTGAACATCAGTTTGAAGAGCTATTCTTGGAACAGCTTCACTCATCAATGCTAATGCTATGTTGCTAATCGCTAATCCAACCCCTGAACTCTGGAGGGGGAGTGACCTTCTCGGGGGAGTGGCTCCACTTTATATTCAGGCAGCAGTGCATGTGACGTCAGAATGTACTAGACATGTCAGAGTGTACTGTCTCGACCAACAAGAAAATCAGCGTGCAGTATCTTCTGTTCAACCCATAGAGCTACCATAAACACGTTTTTGGACCAAATATTGCCGATTTAAACAAATACGCACAAATACATGGAAATTAACACAGGAATAGTGCTCAGAAACATTTTAAACACATTCTAGGGAGTTTATCAGCTAAAAAAACATAAATTTGGGTTTAGTCGCTCTTTAAACAATAATAATCTTCCACCAACAGTACAAAATGACTAACTCTTTCTAATTTTCTAACTAATACAATACACATTACGCTATTTCATATATTTTTTAACACATTCATTTTGATCATTTTCTTAAATGTAAACATTGACTTGGCATTTTTAACTACATTCTCCAAGCCATTCCATAATCTAATTCCCTGGATTGAGGTAGAACGTCCCTTCAAACTAGTTCTGAATTGTGGTTTTACAAACATCTCTGTCCCCTTAAGATTATAACAACTTTGTCTTTTAACAAAATGCATTTGGATATTTAAAGGTAATGCATTATTTTGAGCCCTATACATAACTGATAAAATATTATAGTCTACCAAATCATGGAACTTCAATAACTTCAGTTGATAAAATAATGTACTTGATGGATGACGGTAATGTTTTCTAGTGATAATTCTTACAGCTCTTTTCTGTAATACAAAAATAGGCTTTGTGATTGTTTTACACGCATTCCCCCAAACATCAATACAATAGATTAAGTGTGGAACAATGATTGTGTTATACAACAAATACAGAGCTTTATCATTCAATAGGTCTCTGACTTTGTACAGTACTGCAATCGATTTAGCTATTTTTATTCTTACAGAATTTATGTGTTGTTTCCATGTCAGTTTGTCATCAATGATAACACCCAAAAACTTCACCTCACTCACTCTACAAATCTCAACACCCTCAATTTTGAGTGGAACATCAACAGTTTTCTTTTTATTACTGAATATCATGTAATTAGTTTTTTCTAGATTTAATGATAATTTATTTATTTTAAACCAAGTTTGTATCTTGACAAATTCTGTCTTTATCAATTCCAACATTTGTTCTATATCTTCACCTAAACAGAAAAATGTGGTATCATCAGCAAAAAGTACACATGGGAAGTACACATATTCACAAGTTTGTTTGTTTAATTGGTTGAAAATACTATATAACTCACCAAAAGCATGTGTCAGGACAAATAATCAAATATCTTCAAGCTTTTGTTTAGAGAGTGGCACAAGACAAGGATGCCCACTTTCACCAGCATTATTTGCTATGTTTATTGAACCTTTAGCAGCAGCAATACGGCAAACTGCTGACATTAAAGGCATACAGTGTAAAAATATAGAACATAAAATTAGTCTATATGCTGACGATGTTTTACTTTTTCTTCAAAACTTAGAAAACTCTATATCTAATGTTATCAAATTAAAGGGGACCGCAGATGCAAAATTCACTTTTTAATGGTTTTTTACTCAACTTTGGGTATGTTCTTCATGAAAAAAAACTGTCCTAGGGCCAAAAAAATGCACCCAGTGGTTTATTTACTCTAAGTATATTTATTTATCTTTGATAGAAACGTTTTGTTTTCAAATCCTGCGGTTTGTGACGTCACAACCCGTAGCCACAACCCATCTCAAACCTGAGTCCAGCCCCTCACCTAGCAACCCCTGGTGTGGCTCAACCCACTTCAGTAAAATAGACGTGACGGTTGTTTTTCTTGATTTCATCTCATCTTTTGTTTAAATGTGTTCTTAATTTCATGTGTACAACACTTTGTTGCAGCTGTGGTTGTTTTAAATGGCTTTATAAATAAAGTATAATTGTTATTTTTACGTTTTAGTTCAATTTTTAGCGTATTAGCGATCACTCCCAACGAGCAGCCGGCAGACGGAAAACGAGCAAACCACCGGCGAAGAGACCATCTGCGGGCGGGAGCTGGCTGGGAGCTGATAGCTTTTGAGGAGCGTGGGGTCCGTCCGGTCAGAGGTAGCCTCATACGGATAAATTAACTAGAAACACTCAGTGAACTTTGTGTATGTGTCTGGACTGAAGCAGAGATCGCTCCCAAAAGCGCCGCATGCAACGAGCGGACCTAAAAGGGCGGAGGAGGAACGAGCTATTTTTAGCCTCGGATTCGGGCTAAAAGGAGCAGCTCATGGTGGCGCGCGCAGACCGCTTTCGTTAAGTTATCTTAAGCTAGCACTAACAGTAAGTCAAATGAGTAATAAAAAAGAGCTAATTTTAAAACAACAGATTAGAGATACTAGCTCTTACAGAGGGCGAAGTAAATGTAAACAGATCTTTGAAGGACGTGGCCATGAGAGCTCATTATCATAAACCAGTCGTTCAAAACGAAAGTTAGAAATGGCAGAATTAAAAAGGGTATAATT
Organism: Garcialebias charrua; assembly: GCA_038048925.1. Lineage (NCBI taxonomy): Eukaryota > Metazoa > Chordata > Actinopteri > Cyprinodontiformes > Rivulidae > Garcialebias > Garcialebias charrua. The sequence continues at coordinate 22,012 of JBBPBX010045610.1, read as the reverse complement.
GATTATCTAGAATTATTTTGTGTATTAAATTGAATGAACATTGTCTGGATAGCCCACAGACATACCATAAAAAAATTTAAAACCTATCTGTGGTCCCCTTTAACAAACTCATTCTCACAAGTTTCTGATTATTCTATAAATTGGTCAAAATCTACAGCTCTTCCAATAAATTGTGTGTTTAATACTTCTTTAAATGAAAAACTACACTCAGGTAACATTTAGGGGTGCACCGATTTCAATTTTCTGGCCGATCACCGATTACCGATTTTTAGAAAGTCTGACCTGCCGATTCCGATTTTGGCCGATACTGATTTTCAGGTGTTAAAAGGTCAAAATGCACCCTAAATTTTCAGGATTTTCCAACCTTTGCTGAGGCAGATAAAATCGGTAGATAAAATCGGCTTCTCATTTAAAGATCGGCCGATCACCGATCTCCCCAAATTAAGGAAATCGGAGCCGATCGATCAGCCGGCCGATTTATCGGTGCATCCCTAGTAACATTACATACTTGGGTATTAAAGATCCACTGACGTGATTTTTCTACTATTCATCAAATTGCTCAAAATATATATATATTATCATTTAAATATGTTAATTTTTGCAAACAAAATGATAAATCACTTTAATTTTGCTTTAAAAGTGATTTTGAACTTCAAGCCGTGTTTAATCATGGGAAATCCGTTTACACCTGAACGCACCATCTGTGATGTAATGTGCAGAGTGAGAGGCAGAGGGCTCCAGTCTCTTCAATAGCAGACATTTTAAAACCTGACTAATTTAGCAATCTAGGTGAAGATTTAAGCTATTTGTCTTCATTTTGGGAAGCAGAAAATAGTTTGGGTGATGGAACAAGAAACAGCAGGATCTAATTTAGATCTGATGCCGTATCAGACTTACTTTTATGTGAGCTGCTCATACCGTGACAAGCCAAGAGCTCTGCCTCAACTCTGCACATGACATCACAGATGGTGCGTTCGGGTGTAAACGGATTTCCCATGATTAAACACAGCTTGAAGTTCAAAATCACTTTTAAAGCAAAATTAAAGTGATTTATCATTTTGTTTGCAAAAACTAACATATTTAAATGATAATATATATATTTTTGAGCAATTTGATGAATAGTAGAAAAATCACGTCAGTGGATCTTTAAGATTTCTCATAGATTAGAAGACTTAATAAAATTAAATCATATACCACTTTTAAAGAAAATTGAAGACGATCTTACTAGATGGAAATCTCTACCAATTTCACTTATGGGAAGAGTTGCCTCAGTAAAGATGATGGTCTTGCCGAGAATAAATTATTTATTCTCAATGATTCCAAATAAACCTTCAAATGAATGGTTTAAGTCCTTGGATTCTTTCATATCTAAATTCCTTTGGAAAAACAAAACTCCACGTATTAGCTTAAAAACACTACAGAAATCTAAAGAAACCGGAGGATTAGAACTTCCAAACTTTTATCACTACTATTTAGCAAATAGGTTAGAATATATTTCAAAGTGGCTAAATCCAAATGCACTAGATGTTACTTGGTTAGATATAGAGCAAACTTTATGTAATAATATTAGGGTTTCAGATCTGCCATTTATTAGTATTAATATAAAAAACATGTCTGCTTTAAAAGTATCAGTATTAGCTCATCTCTGACAGCATGGTGGGAGTATCTGAAAATGACAAAGTCTTCACTACTCCCATGCAGACAAACACCCATCTGGAACAATCCTGACATACAGAAAGAAAATAATATGTTAAATTTCTCAGGTTGGAGACTTAAGGGAATTGAACGTCTGGAACACATATTTGATGGTGTAGACTTTATTTCATTTAATGAATTAATAATAAAATATGGCATTGACAATAAATACTTCTTAGAATATCAACAAATTAAGTCTATTGTAAAAAAGAAATTTAAGCTTAATAGAGAATTGTTAGAGACACCAATATGCGTGTCAGAATTCATTAATCTTAAGCAACCCAAATTGTTATCTAAAATATACAAGAAATTGTCTAGAATCGATGACTCCATAACACTTCCTGTTGCAAAATGGGAGACAGATTTATCAGTCAACTTTGACCAAAACACCTGGTCTTAAATACAGGGAACCCTCGAGTTACATCAGGGATTGGGACCTACGAGTGTGACTTAGGTCGATTCTGTCGTACCTCGCGGACCAAATACACGTGCCTGTCGTAGGTCCGCGTTTCTGCCGTAGGTCGCGGCTATACCGCTAACGGAGCGCCGCACACACATTGAACGGCATGACAATGAACAAGCGGACATCCTGTGCCATAAACATGCACAGAACTTTATTTACAAACACTTAGATAACACATTATACCACACATTCATCCATAAACACACAAAACCAGTACAGCATGTACAGGTGCAGTACTGAAATGTTTTTTTCAGCACAGACAAAGCATACAAAATACAAATCTCTTCCTGAACAGTTCTCAGCCATAATCTGCAAATGAGTTCAACCATGAAACATGAACACTTCTCTTTGAGCAGCAGCTGTTAACATCAAAATGCAGCAAATGATAAGGAACTCTCATGCATTCATCCATGCATCCAGCAGCAGCAAAAACATGTCAACCATGAAACATGATCACCTCTCTTAGTGCAGCAGGTGTCAACATCAAAATCCAGCAAATGATAAGGAACTCCCATGCATTCATCCATGCATTCATCCATGCATCCAGCAGCAGCAAAAACATGTCAACCATGAAACATGATCACCTCTCTTAGTGCAGCAGGTGTCAACATCAAAATCCAGCAAATGATAAGGAACTCCCATGCATTCATCCATGCATCCAGCAGCAGCAGCAACATGTCAACCATGAAACATGAACACTTCTCTTTGAGCAGCAGCTGTTAACATGTTGCAACCATCATGTTTTTGAAACCAGTGCAGTCCATGTGGTGTTGGTGTGCAGGTTATGTGTTAACATCAAAATGCAGCAAATGATTAGGAAACTCCCATGCATCCATCCATCCATGCATCCAGCAGCAGCTAAAACATGTCAACCAGGAAACATGATCACCTCTCTTAGTGCAGCAGGTGTCAACATCAAAATCCAACAAATGATAAGGAACTCCCATGCATTCATCCATGCATCCAGCAGCAGCAGCAACATGTCAACCATGAAACATGAACACTTCTCTTTGAGCAGCAGCTGTTAACATGTTGCAACCATCATGTTTTTGAAACCAGTGCAGTCCATGTGGTGTTGGTGTGCAGTCCATGTGCATGAAAAAGTCCATGAACTCTAAAAAAGCTAGAAGCAGCAGAAAAAGGAAACAAGGAAACAAAATGTCCTTACTTTGACTGAAGTGTAGGTAGACACTGATGTTTTTCTCAAGTTCAAACCTGGATCAGATGGAACTGCTTAGCCAGTGCTCAACCATGAATGATGGGAGCATTTTAGGCCAGGTGTGAGCTCAGCGGTGTGGTCCTGATGTGAACAGTTCTGTCCATCAGCAAAGGTGTTTTTTTGTTTGTTTTGGCAGCAGTCATACATGCAGGTGTTGACACAGGTGATGGATGGAGGCAGATGGAAGGACACCAGAGACAGGCAGGACTGATGTCCTGGACGACAGAGGCAGGACAGAGTGGACACACGTCCATCGATGAGGAAAGTCCACGATGTGAGCTGTGAAAACATAACACAAAAATGAACATGAGCACCTACAGGTGGGCCTGTGAACACCTGAAGATGGCAAACATCTTGTCCTAACCTGATTGGTGTGGTGCAATGATGGAGAGGTGCTAGAGGGAGAGAGGCAGGCAGGCAGGACAGAGTGGACACACGTCCATCCATGAGGAAAGTCCACGATGTGAGCTGTGAAAACATAACACAAAAATGAACATGAGCACCTACAGGTGGGCCTGTGAACACCTGAAGATGGCAAACATCTTGTCCTAACCTGATTGGTGTGGTGCAATGATGGAGAGGTGCTAGAGGGAGAGAGGTAGGCAGGCAGGTAGGACAGAGTGGACACACGTCCATCCATGAGGAAAGTCCACGATGTGAGCTGTGAAAACATAACACAAAAATGAACATGAGCACCTACAGGTGGGCCTGTGAACACCTGAAGATGGCAAACATCTTGTCCTAACCTGATTGGTGTGGTGCAATGATGGAGAGGTGCTAGAGGGAGAGAGGCAGGCAGGCAGGCAGGACAGAGTGGACACACGTCCATCCATGAGGCAAGAGCAACAGGTGGAAGTTCACTTCCATAGCCTGGTCCATGAGGCAAGAGCAACAGGTGGAAGTTCACTTCCATAGCCTGGTCCATGAGGCAAGAGCAACAGGTGGTTCTGTATAAACCCACACACAGACGTGAAGATCTGCAAAGAATGAAAAAACACACAGCAAAAACAACTTCTCCTTACCTGTGTGGTGTGGTGCACATGTGTTGATGGACCAAGGGGGCGTGACGCTTTGGAGGCTGTCGAGAGAGCGGTGATGTTTACAGTAGATGTAGCATAAAACAAAAACTACAGGAAAAAACATTGACATGTCTTTGCTGTACCTTTCACACGATGCTGTGCTGTTATGTGAAGGTGGGCAGGTCAGTGATGGGATCGTGGAGCTGGTGGAGAGGAGGTGGAGGAGGAGGAGGAGCAGCAGGCTGTGAACAGAAGCAGATACAAATTGATTAACAGATGAAGTTATTAACGTGACACAACTCTGAAAAATAAAATGTGCTATAGAGTTGCGGGGACTCTCGGAAGTGGGAACAACCATGATAGCTATTGCCATGGTTCACATGCAGATTGGCGAGACGACAATTTACCATCCGGTACATGTGTCTACGGTGAACTCCATCCCATTTCTGGTCGGCCAGGATTTTATCAATCGCTTTGAAGCGATTGTTAATTATGGTAATCGGACGGTGTGGGCTACAGTGAGCAGTCCACTGCCGATTGTTTTGCCTCCGCTGAGTGATACAGACTGTGTAACCGCGGGTACCGCGGAAGGCATGAGGGAAAGCCCATCCGAGAGCACATGCCCGGTATGTGGACCTTCGACAGCAGGTGAGACAATAAAGACACCACAGGTGGACCTCCTATGCGAGCTGATACATTCGGCGCTCACGGGACATTACCTGCCCCAGGTAGTGAACGGTGTAGAGATCCAGGGATCCCACACCGATGATGCGGTGTTGTCCCCCTGGTCGGAGAGGTCTGCGATTAGCCGAGCTTTCTATGAAACCTTGTTTCATAAGCATGAGGGTCTTATACGGCTCAGAAAGTCTTTCCGTTTTCCTTTAGATCCCGACAGTTGTGAGGAAATGACCGCGAGAGTAGTCATTTGCCTGTCACTGTCCTGGAACAAACGCAGACTGGTCTAGGGCTGGGCGATATGGAAAAAATCATATATCACGATATGGACTTTTTTATATCACGATAACGATATATATCACGATATATACAACACGATGTGTGTATGTGTGTACAGGAAAAATTTGGACCAAAGTTTTTTTATTTTATTATTTTACTACAGATAGTTACAATTATAAGAATGTGAACAAAACGAACAAGGAAATTTGGACCAAAGTAGAAACTAGATCTACCTAAGATCTACCTTAATTCAAGGAGTACGATTATGGAATGACTTAATGCCAAATGACAAATGTTAAGGAAGCCAAATCTTCTTCTTCTTCTTCTTCTTCTTCTTCTTCTTTCGGCTTTTCCATTTTCAGGGGTCGCCACAGCGAGTCATCCTCCTCCACCTCACTCTGTCCTCTGCATCCTCTGTCCTCACTCCCTCCATGTCCTCTCTAACTGCATCCATATATCTCCTCTTTGGTCTCCCTCTTTGTCTTTTTCCTGGCAGCTGCATTTCTAACATCCTTCTACCAATATACCCACTGTCCCTCCTCTGGACATGTCCAAACCATCTCAGTCTGGCCTCCCTAACTTTATCTCCCAGTTGTTTAACATGTGCTGTACCTCTGATGATCTCATTCCTGATCTTATCCATCCTTGTCACTCCTAAGGAGAACCTCAGCATCTTCATTTCTGCCACTTCCAGTTCTTTCTCCTGTCTTTTTGTCAATGCCACTGTCTCCAGACCATACAACATAGCTGGTCTCACCACTGTCTTGTAAACTTTTCCTTTGACCTTTGCTGACACCTTTTTGTCACAAATCACTCCTGAAACTTTTCTCCATCCACTCCATCCTGCCTGGACTCTCTTTTTCACCTCTTTACCACATTCCCCATTTTCCTGTACAGTGGACCCCAAGTACTTGAAGTCCTGCACCTTTGTGACCTCTGCTCCTTGTAGCCTCACTGTTCCACTGGCCTCCCTCTCATTCACACACATGTACTCTGTCTTACTACGACTGACTTTCATTCCTCTTCTTTCAAGAGCATACCTCCACCTCTCCAAGTTCTCTTCCACTTGTTCCCTGTTCTCACCACAGATCACAATGTCATCTGCAAACATCATAGTCCATGGGGATTCCTGCCTGACCTCATCTGTTAGTCGGTCCATCACCAGAGCAAACAAGAAGGGGCTCAGAGCCGATCCTTGATGCAATCCCACCTCCACCTTGAAGGTATCTGTCACACCCACAGCACATCTCACCACTGTCCTGCTGTCCTCATTAGGGATGTCCCGATCAGGTTTTTTTGGCCTCGAGTCCGAGTCCGAGTCCTTTAATTTGAGAATTGGCCGATTTCGAGTCCCGATCCGATACTTCTAAAATACATTTTTAAAATGAAGGGAAAAAAAAGAAACAGATCTAGATGTCCCTTAATTTTTATATTATTTACCTTAATATTTAACAGAATACTTCTGTGAGGTAGATTGAACAATCAAGTACCGTAATAAGATTTTTAAAAAATTCTTCACGTTGAAGTTTAGTGTAACAGTATGAAATAAAAATGTCTAATTTAAAATAAGCAGCTCAACTTAAAATACTGAGCAGGCATGTAAACAAATAAGAAACTTAGGTTGTTGTGTTAAATGCAGCCTTTTCCTTACCTCCTCTTGAAATACGAACTGTCTGTACCTCCTCTTGAAATACGAACTGTACATAACTCACAGTTTGCAAACGCAATATCTTTGTCATCCACTTTAAAATATCTCCACACGACAGACATCGCTGCCTCCCTTCAAGCTGCCGCGTTCCGCGTCTTTTTTACGACAGTCACTGCTTTACGGCAGGCGCGGCTGCAAAAATATTGTGCACGTTTTGTTTCGAGACAATTTGACTCTGTAACACAACATACAGTTAATATAATATTCCCGTTTGTGTTTAGAATAAATCGCTGCCTCCACTTAAAGCTAATGCTGCGTTCCACTTCTTTTTTACGACAGTCACGCTTTACGGCAGGCGCTGTTGCTAAAATATTGTGCACGTTCTTTTTCGAGACAATTTGACTCTGTAACACAACATACAGTTAATATAATATTCCCGTTTGTGTTTAGAATAAATATACACATATATATCCGACCACTTAAGCTAATATGCTGCGTTCCACTTCTTTTTTACGACAGTCACGCTTTACGGCAGGCGCTGTTGCTAAAATATTGTGCACGTTCTTTTTCGAGACAATTTGACTCTGTAACACAACATACAGTTAATATAATATTCCCGTTTGTGTGTAGAATAAATATACACATATATATCCGATCCCTGATCGGTGTGTAACGCCCGAGTCGAGTCGAGTCTGAAATCACGTGATCGGGACCCGGTTTTCGATCACGTGATCGGATCGGGACATCCCTAGTCCTCATACATGTCCTGTACCAATCTAACATACTTTTCTGCCACTCCAGATTTCCTCATGCAATACCACACCTCTTCTCTTGGTACCCTGTCATATGCTTTTTCTAAATCCACAAACACACAATGGAGTTCTTTCTGACCCTCTCTGTACTTCTCTATCAACATCCTCAAAGCAAAGATGGCATCTGTGGTGCTCTTTCTTGGCATGAAACCATACTGCTGCTCACAGATAGTTACATCTTGTCTAAGTCTTGCTTCCACAACTCTCTCCCAGATCTTCATTGTGTGGCTCATCAACTTAATTCCCCTGTAGTTGCTACAACTCTGTACATCACCCTTGTTCTTAAAAATGGGAACCAGCACACTTCTTCTCCATTCCTCAGGCATTTTCTCACCCTCAAATATTCCATTAAATATTTGAGTCAAAAACCTCACTGCCATCTCTCCGAGACATTTCCAAACCTCCACTGGTATGTCATCAGGTCCTACTGCCTTCCCCTTCTTCATTCTTTTCAGAGCTTTCCGGACTTCACCCTCACTAATCTTTCCCACTTCCTGGTCCACCGTTTCTATTACCTCCACTCTTCTTTCTCTTTCATTCTCTTCATTCATTAGCTCCTCAAAGTAATCCTTCCATCTTCCCATCACACACTCCTCACTTGTTAGAACATTCCCATTCCCATCTTTAATAAGCCTAACCTGCTGCACATCCTTTCCAGCCTGATCCCTCTGTCTTGCCAATCGGTACAAGTCCTTCTCGCCCTCTTTAGTGTCCAGTCTCCCATATAACTCATTGTACGCCCTCTGCTTTGCCTTAGCTACTTCCCTCTTTGCTCTATGTCCCATCTCCTTATATTCCTGTCTCCTCTCTTCAGTCCTCTCACTGTCATATTTCTTCTTGGCTAATCTCTTTCTTTGAATGGCGTCCTGCACTTCACTATTCCACCACCAGGTTTCCTTATCATCCATTCTCTGTCCAGATGACACACCAAGTACAGGTAGTCCCCGACTTACGAGCGCCTCACTTACGAGGTTCCGGACTTACGAGCTGGCGAATTTTTGGAAAAAATGCAAAAAATACCGAGTTTTTCTGTGTTTTTTCACCACAGTTCGTTAGCTAAACATGTGGACACACGTTTCCGATCATTTTTATGCACTAGTAAGCAGTTTTTCGATGAAAAACGAGTGTTCGTAGTCGCGCTAGCAAAACCGTTCCAACTTACGAGCGAAATTCCGGACTTACGAGAACATGTGCTTCGTGTTCCAACTTACGAATTTTCATCTTACGAGCACCTCGCAGGAACGGAACTCGCTCGTAAGTCGGGGACTACCTGTACCTTCCTACCTGTCTCTCTAATTACTGTTGCTGTAGTAGCCCAGTCACTTGGAAGCTCTTTCTTACCACCCAGAGCCTTTAACAGCTCGTCTCTGAATTTCTCACAACATTCTTCCTTCTTTAGCTTCCACCATTTGGTCTTCTTCTCTGATTTTACTCTTTTTCTCTTCTTCGCAACAACAGTCATTCTACACACAACCATCCGATGCTGTCTGGCCACACTCTCCCCTGCCACAACCTTACAGTCTCCAATCTCCTCAGGTTTCCTCTTCTACACAGAATGTAATCGACCTGTGTACTCCTTCCTCCACTCTTATAGGTCACTCTATGTTCCTCCCTCTTTTGGAAATAGGTATTGACTATAGCCATTTCCATTCTCTTGGCAAAATCCACCACCATCTGTCCTTCCTGGTTTCTTTCCTTGACACCAAACCTACCCATCACTTCCTCATCCCCTCTGTTTCCTTCACCAACATGTCCATTCAGGTCTGCTCCAATCACCACTCTTTCCTCCCTGGGAATACTCTCTATCACTTCATCCAAATCTTTCCAAAATTTATCTTTCTCCTCCTCATCACATCCAACCTGTGGAGCATAACCACTTACTATGTTTAGCATCAGACCTTCTACTTCTACCTTTAGACACATCACCCTATCTGACACTCTCTTCACCTCTACTACATTCTTTGCCAACTCCTCCTTCAGGACCACCCCTACTCCATTTCTCTTTCTATCCACACCATGGTAAAACAGTTTAAACCCTGCTCCAATACTGCGAGCCTTGCTGCCCTTCCACTTGGTCTCTTGGACACATAAAACATCTACCTTTCTTCTCTGCATCATGTCAGCCAGCTCTCTACCTTTGCCTGTCATTGTCCCCACATTTAGAGTTGCAACCCTCAGTCCTACATTCTTCACTTTCCTCCTCTCCCTCTGTCTCCTGACACGTTTTCCTCCTCGGCGTCTTCGACGCCAAATCATTCCTTGTATTTAAGAAACTGGTAAAAAATGAATTGCTAAAAAAAATAAATGAATCTAATTTAATGTGTGATATATGTGAATTGAAAATTGACTGAGTTATTTACTTATTTTGTTATTATAGAAAATATTGTTTGAACTGTTATTAGATGAATAAGGAGCAGATTTAATAAGATTTATTCTTCATCTGCTACCTTTCATTTTATTTTTTTTATTTTTTTTTCTATTATGAATACGTTAATTGTTGTATTTCATATTATAAAATGAATAAACTAACAAACAAACAAACAACTCCTTTTCTACTTTAGTCCAAATTTTTCCTGCAGGTGGCGGTAGAACAACAGCTGCTAATTAAACTCACGAAGAAGAAATCCGTTGCGTTTGATTGCGATTCTGTTATGTCTCTGGTCTGTTTTGTATTGGTTAACTGGACCCGAGTTCGGACTCGGTTGGACTCTGGGTTCGTGTCCTCTGGACCCATTTTGTCTCAGAGTTTCAGCGGAGCGAAACAATGGAAGCTAACAAGGTGAGCTTCCCCCTCTTTTTGGTAAAAGTTATTCTTCTTAGGCTGCCTGTGCAGCTGTTTTCTCCTTGTTGAGACTCTATGGTTGAGACACCGGCTTCATGCGCCTGCGGCTCTGTTGCTCTCGAGTTTAACAACGTAAAGCATGTGTTGCAAACCCGCGCGTGCGTCCAACATAAAGCAGCGCCGTCATCTCGCAAAACCCCATATGAAGCTTCTTTGCGACAGTTATTTTTTTATTCTTATTTATCACGATAGAGACGATAGAAGGAAAGTAGCACGATAGACACGTTTCTATCGTCCCCACGATATATATCGTCATATCGCACAGCCCTAGACTGGTCCACCCGTTCTTAGTGATCACTAACTTACCACACGCGACCTATTTAGACTCCGACGTTTTGGTAAGATTGGGTGTCTCGGTAGACGTCAACAATGAGGTGCTGTGGTCGCTGGACACAGCCAAGGAAGATTCTCCTGTGTTAACTACAGAAAATCTTAAGGCTGGACAAACAATACCAGAGGTCTGCCAGGTTGCTAGCAGTCATGACACCACGGTACCACCTCGGGCTGACAACCACATGGTGACAATTCACATCGTGAAAGGTCAGGTAATTAGCCGACAGCAGGCTTGTTTTCAACCATCTCCTACGTTTCTCGACTTAGGGCTGTCCGTGGTGGCCGCATGCAAAGTGGACCTCGACTGTAGAACCACGTCCGTTGCTGTGTGTAACACAGGCACAGACGAGGTACTGATCCCACGAAACACGCGGCTAGGATGGTTGATCTCTACTGATTTCCATGATTTTGAACTTAGCGTTCCGTTTCTGGGAGGCCTCCCAGAAAACTTGTTTCCACGTCATCACGCGGGGCGAGTCTTGTTCACAAAACCAACAAAGGCCATAACCCTCTTCTCCCCGAGTGAGTCCGGCCATGACCATGTCATTAGGTTCGGTTTCAACGGTGGAAAAAGTCTTGGCCTTCAGACTTATAGTGCCCTACCTGTAGACAGGTTTTACGACACTGAAAGGGTCTCAATGGAGCTCCCCGATGAACAAGAACCCACCTCGGTTGCTTCACAGATTGAACAAGTGATCGCTCAGGCCGACGCCCTGAAAACTGATGAAGAAAGGGACAAGCTTCGCAAGGTTCTCTTAAAATACGAGAAATCATTCTCGACTGACTCTATGGATTGTGGGTTGACCACGATCCACAAAGTAAGCATCCCAACCCCACTTGACGCTCCACCTGCGTTCGTCAGACAATACAAGATTCCTCTGGCAGCTCATGAACCTATCAGAGATATCATTGATGACTTGTTGGAAAAAGGTATCATCAGATACTGTAACAGCACTTACTCTGCGCCTATATGGCCGGTGTTAAAACCAAATGGTAAATGGAGACTCACCATTGACTACAGAAAGCTGAACAAACAAGTTCCCTTATCCAGGTGGCCCATGACCCAGCTCCAACAGGAACTGCCCAAGGTCACCAATGGTAAGTACTTTTCCACCCTCGACATCGCCTCTGGTTTTTGGACCATCCCCGTGCGTGACGAGGACCAGTACAAACTTGCTTTCACTTTTGGTGGTCGTCAATACACCTTTAACAGGTGTCCATTTGGCTACGCTAACTCACCTGCAGAGTTCAACATCTTTTTGAACAAAGCATGTCCAGACGCCCACAAGCGTGGGACACTGATTTACGTGGACAATGTCCTTTTGAGGCAGCCGACACTGGGTTCACATTTGGCTGAGATCGACCACGTTCTGAGTCAACTGACGACTGCTGGTGCTAAGATTTCATTGTCAAAATGCCAGTGGTGCAGATCCAAGGTGGACTACGTTGGCCTACTTGTAGGTCCGGACGGAGTACAACCACAACTGACTCGTACCCAAGGCCTTGACAGTCTCAAAATCCCAACCAATCTCAAAGAACTGCAAAGTTTTCTTGGCGTGTGTAATTACTCGAACCAATTCATAGAGAACTATGCAGACCTGGCTAAACCGCTGACTATTCTCCTGAAGAAAGACGTTCCGTTTGTCTGGACTGACAAACAGCAGCAGGCGATGGACGCTCTTATAGACAGGATCAAGTCGGCCCCATGTCTAGTCTACCCAGACTATAACAAGGAGTTTCACTTGGAAGTGGGCTTCTCAGCTCATTGCATGAGTGCAGGTCTGTACCAAATACACGACAGAGACAAACGTGTGGTGGCCTACGCCAGCAAGACAATGGCAGGCCCCGAGTTGAAATTCTCGGACTGTGAGAAAGCTTTGCTGACCACGGTGTGGGCAGTAAAACATTTCTCCAGCTACATTGGGGGACAGAAGATCATTGTTGAAACACATCACCAGCCGGTGACTTTCCTGAACAGCCAACGCATCAGAGATGGCGTGGTTACAAACTCACGTGTTGCAACGTGGCTCATGGCGCTTCAGAGTTTTGACCTAGACATCCGCTATGGTCAAAATAAGAAGTCACATTTGGGCACTGACTTGGCTATCTGCCAGGAATGCACAAACGATGTGCCAGCCACCCAGCCGCCTGCTAAGGAAAGGCCCTTGGTGACGGAGGATCCCAATCACCACTTCTTTGATGATAATATCTGTAAGGGTATGACAACATTGTACGTGGATGGGTCTGCATTCCGCAACGACAACATCTGCAGGGCAGGTGTTGGAGGGGTACTCCTCCGTGACCTTCAGCTGAGCACTTTCAGCTACAGCTTAGGCTCTCAGACTTCTCAGTACGCTGAGATTGCGGGCATCCTAATAGCTCTCCAGTTGGCTGTAGAACATTCCATCAAGACACTAGTCATCTGTACTGACTCGAACTATGCTCGGTTGAGTTTCGCCTGTCATCTCGCTGTGTGGAAACGTAACGGTTTTCTCACAAGCGACAGGAAGGCGGTCAAACACAAAGAGCTCTTCATGGCGTGTGATCACTTGGTGACGTTACACGACATGCAGATCTACTGGAAGAAAGTTCCAGGACATTCGAGAGTCCCAGGCGATGACAAGTACTATAATGACATTGCAGATTCTTTGGCCAAAGAAGGAGCCGACAAAGGTCAGCTGTGGTCCTTTGACCCCTCCTGGTTGGTCAAGACTCTGCCAATACAACCTACTGTGGAGGTTATGGCAGTCACTGACTTACCTATAGTTTTAGGTGCGCATCGCTGAGCAGACTTTTATCTGCACAAACATGCCACCAATTCACGGGGTCTCAACTTTTTCAGAATAAATCAATAAATCTGTGATGTGATTAGCCAGAAATGTAACTTCACGAGAGGCTTCAACTTATGTTGGTCTACCAAAAAAATAGACCTTTTATTGAAACTATCACAAAAATTACATTAAACATTTGTATCGATATTAGCTCTGATTTAATAACTACGTTGACAAGAATTCAAATTAAAAACAAACAGACAGTTGGACCTTTCTGTTGGCACATTACTTAACAGGTTAAATGCTTATGAAAAATAAGAAATAGGACGTGGAACATGATGGCAGCATAGAGTGAGAGCTCCGAAGTCGAAGAGAAAAAAGAAACCTCCCAAATAAAATGTAAAGAAATATAAACTCTTTTTTTTAACGAAATGAGTGGAGGACGTAGGAGAGTAATAACGAGAAAAATGAACAAAGACCAAGAAGATCAAGAACCTGAAACGAAACAGGTGGATCCAGAAAACGGCGACTCCAAACAAATTACCACGCTGTTGGAGGGACTCGCAAAAGAAATACGGGACCTCAAAGGAGGAATTAAGGAGGACTTCACAAAATTCAAAGAAGAATTTAAAGAAGAGATGAAACGGGAGTTCACTGGATTTAAAGAAGAAATTGTAAAAAAAGTCGCGCAGAATGTCTCAGATTTACAGCAACAGCGACAGGACCTCACAGAGGCGCAAAGTCGGATCTCAGAGCTGGAGGAGTGGAACACGGAGGCGAAGGAGGCCATTCTGAATCTCTTCAAACAGCAAACCAAACTTCAGGAGAAGCTGACTGCAGTCGAAGGACACGGAAGACGCTCTAATTTGAGAATTTACAATCTGGCCGAACAAGACGGTGAATCTGTGCAAGAGCGGGTGGACGCGCTTCTGCGCCGAGAGCTGGAACTGCCGGAGGGAACAGATCTACAAATACAGCGCGCGCACAGAAGCACCGGGAAGAAACCACCGCAGGGAGCAACTCCGAGGTCTATAGTGGTCAACTTTCTGAAGTATGAAACCAAAGAAAACATCTTGGCCAAAGTCTGGAAAAAAAAAAAGATTCAAGTTGAAGGGAAGCAGATATTTTTTGATCACGACTACCCCGCGGAGGTGATGAAGAAACGCAAGTCTTACTCTGAGATTAAAAAGAAGCTGAAAGAGGAAAAGATTCGCTTCCAGACGCCACTGACGAGGATACGAATCCACTGGTCGGATGGGATCATGACGTATGACAACGCGGAGGACGCAGCACGAGAGATGAGGAGACGAGGGCTGGAGACACAGGAGGAGGACAGCAGCGGACCATCGTTGGAGGAGAGGATCAGGAATGTGTTGCCATGGCAACGCGTTGGAATGAAGCGCACGGAGGGAGAGACCGCAGCTGCAGAGGGACCGAGTCAAGATGCTGGAAGCCGAGCGAGGGCCAGGCTGCAGGAGTTTAAAAGATGAAGAAACTTTGTTCATAAGAGAAACGGAGAGGGGGACGTGAGGGGGAGACACGGAGGTAACAAGCTTTTCCTGTCTGTAATCCAAAGTAAAAAAAAGAAAAAGAAACAGGGGGTTGGTTGAATAGAGTTATTAAAATAAAGACATGACTTAATAAGTTAACTGTTATAGTTATTTAAAGGAAAATAATTATACGTTTATTTGACTCTTAAGAAATATGTTTATGTTATAATTTAATTGCCAGCCTCTCTTATTTTAAATACAACAGATGGGACATCTTAAGACAGACTTATTTGAGAAATTATAACACCCTTACCTCCACCCCCCCCCCTCCTATTTATTATTATTTCTTATATAAAACAGATTTCTCTAATATTTATATAGAAATCGACAGGGAGATCTGTTAAAACAGTGACTGTTGGACTTACCTAGTAGGATGGGGACACCTGTTTTAGGTTTACCTCAAATCGCTAGGGGGGGCCCTTTGTACACAACAGGCTACCCCCCACCCTTCCCAACAGGAGGACAGGGCCTTAGGGGAATAAGGCCCATTTTTGTCAGGGAGTTCAGTTTTTTTTTTAGTTTAAGTTTTTTTTGGGGGAAAAGGTTAGTAGTTAGTATTGCAATGGAGAAGTTGAGAAATATTTTAAGGGATATAAACAATGGAAAATAATGAAATAATGGTGGTGTCATTGAACGTTAACGGCCTAAATAATGTCAAGAAAAGAAATAAAGTCTTAACTAAGTTTAGAAAAGAGAAGATGCAGATTATCTTTTTGCAGGAAACACATTTATCCAGAGAGGAACATGACAAATTTAAAAAATTAGGTTACAGGAATTCATTTTCCAGTTCTTTTGGACAAAAGCACAAAAGGGGAGTGATGATACTAATTGCAAATACTTTGAAGTTTGAAATGATCAAGAAAATTGGAGATAAGGAAGGGAGGTTCATAATAATAAAAGGCAAATTAGAAAACCAGCTAGTAACAATGTTTAATGTGTATGCACCCCCAGAAAGTGGAAAGACGTTTTTTGAAAAAATATTTCATCTTCTAAGTTCGGAAGCAGAAGGGATATTGTTACTTTGTGGAGACTGGAATGTGGTATTGAATTATGGATTAGACACAACAAGTAGGAAAGAAAGCAAAAAACAAATCAATAGGTATATGAATAACATGATTTCAGAAGTGGAAATATTGGATGTATGGAGAGAACTCCACCCCTTAGACCGGGATTACACTCACTATTCAGTACCACATGCAGTATACTCTAGAATTGACTACATATTAATGAATAAGGGAGACTTATTTAGAGTGAAGGAATGCAGGATAGGGGTAACAGATGTCTCAGATCACAGTGCAATCTACCTAAAAATTAATTTGAATAACAGGAGGAAAAATACCGTATGGAGACTCAATGAAGGAATATTAAATAATAAGGGATTTGTAGAGGAAGTAAAAGGGGAAATTATTAGATATAAGGAAGAAAATGACAATGGAGAAGTAGATCCGACAATTTTATGGGACACTATGAAAGCAGTAATAAGAGGAAAGATTATTTCATACACAGCATTTATACAAAAAAATAGGTTAGAAACATATCAAAGACAAATTGAAGAGCTGAAAAAATTGGAGCAACAGCATAAACAAACAAATGATCCAGAAACATTGAAACTGGTTAAAGAAACCAGAGGAAAAATAGATGAAATCCTGTTGGAGGAGGTGGAAAGGAAAGCTAGATTTACAAGGCAGACATTTTATGAAGGAGGACCTAAAGCTACTAAAGACCTGGCTAGACGTATAAAGAAACAGCAGGCATTAAGCAATATAAATAAAATAAGAGACCCACTGACCAATGAAATTCAATATGAACCAGAAGAAATTCAAAAGATATTTGAGGAGTACTATATAAACTTATACACCCAACCTCAATTGGAGGGGGAGGAGGCCATGAAAGAGTTTTTGGACACATTAGATCTACCAGCAATAGGTAGAAAACAAAATGAGATGCTGACTTCAAAAATAACTGCCGAAGAGATAAAAAATGCAATTAGTCGGGCTAAACCGGGGAAATCACCAGGAGCAGATGGACTGGGGGCATCATTCTACAAAACTTTTAAAGAGGAGTTAATCCAACTCCTATATGATTCATTTAACTATAGTCTCAAGACAGGTAAAATCCCCCCCTCCTGGAAAGCAGCTATTATCTCTGTTATTCCAAAGGAAGGTAAAGATCAGGAATATTGTCACAATTATAGACCAATATCAATCCTAAATGTGGATTATAAACTTTACACCTCTATCATAGCCAAGAGATTAGAAAATATAATGCAGGATCTGATTGAGGAGGACCAGACTGGTTTTATTAAAAATAGACAAACACAAGATAACATAAGAAGAACCCTACATGTTATAGATCATATACAAAGGAACGGAGACAGCATGATTTTAGTAAGTGTAGACGCAGAAAAGGCTTTTGACAGTGTAAATTGGACATTCCTGTACAAAGTACTAGAAAAATTTGGATTCAATGAAAAATTTGTTAATTGTATTAAATCAATATACCAGGAACCAACAGCAAGAATAAAAATAAATGGTAGTCTGACAGGAAGAATAAAACTGGAGAGAGGTACAAGACAGGGCTGCTGTCTCTCCCCAAGTCTGTTTGCATTATTTATTGAACCACTCGCACAGATGATCAGACAAGAAGATGATGTGAAAGGAGTGGAAATAGGAAGGGAGGAACACAAAATAGGGTTATTTGCAGACGACGTATTATTATTTTTAAAACAACCTAATGTTAGTTTCCTAAAAACAATGAGACTCTTAGAGAACTATGGAAGCTTCTCAGGATACAAACTTAATGTTACAAAAACACAAATTCTATCAATAAACTACTCTCCATCACAAGAGATTAGAGATGTATTCAATCTGAAGTGGAATGAAAAATGTATGAAATACTTGGGGGTAAACCTTACAAAAAAAATAGATACACTTTATGACGCAAACTACACAAAAATAAACTTACATATTAGGAAAGATTTGGATAGATGGTCAGGAGTTGGTTTGGATCTTGGATCAAGAATAAAGATAATTAAGATGAATATTTTACCAAGACTTTTATACTTGTTCCAATCCTTGCCAGTGATAATCCCACAAAATCAATTCATAGAATGGGACAAGTGGATTTCGAGGTTTATATGGAGAGGGAAGAAACCCAGGATTAGATACAAAACTCTGCAGCTCCCAAAAGATAAAGGAGGTTTGGCTCTACCAAGTCTCAAAGAATATTTTTATGCAGCACAACTCAGACCTCTGATATGCTGGTGCAATGATGAACATGTTTCAAAATGGAAAAGCCTGGAAATGGATATGAAAGGTATAGAGGTGAGAAATTTAATATCTCACAAAACATTATTGGGCAAATTAGAAAATCAACTGGATTCAATAACCAAAACTACAATTGAAATATGGAACACAGTGGTAGATAGATATAAATTGGAAAAAGAAACAAGGATCTTGAGCTGGTTTGCTTGGGATTCAAGGTTCATACCGGGTACCCATGATAAAGGGTTTAAACAGTGGGCAAATAAAGGTATAACAGTGATGTGTAAGATGATTGAAAGGGGTAAGCTGCAGAGTTTTGAGAATCTAAGGGAAAAATTTGGATTGGAAGAGCAAGAAAGGTATCGGTACTTACAAATTAGACATTATTATGAAAAGGAGGTAAAAACTGACACAACAAGCGAAATTATTGAAGCCTTTCGGAAGGCCTATGAGGGAAAAAAATGTAGAATAATTTCAACTTTATACAGAGGTCTGATGGCAGGAAAGAAAACTTCCTCACTATATATTAAAGAAAAATGGGAAAAAGAAATGCAGGAACAAATAACTGAGGAAGAATGGTTAAACATCTGTAAAACGCAGTGTACGGCCACCAGCTCCAGGTTCTGGAGAGAATTTAATTGGAAAAATATCATTAGATTCTTTATAACACCAAAACTTCAGAAGAAAATGGCATCCAGCACGCAACCGTGCTGGAGATCCTGTGGACACAGAGATGTGGACCATGTACATATATTTTGGTCATGTCAAAAAATAAAAGGGTATTGGGATAAAATATGGCTTACTTTGAATAAAATACTAGAATATGAAATACCCAAAACATGCAAAATACTTTATTTGGGAAATATTTCACACAAAATCATACAAAAAGAGGATGAATACCTGATTAAGATATTGTTAACAGCAAGTAAAAAAGCCATCACAAGAATGTGGTATAAAGTGGATCCACCGACTGTGGAGCGGTGGCTGAGCACTGTGGAAGAGATATTTGTAATGGAAAAACTCACTCATAAATTAAGACTGCAAGAGGCGCAGTTTAACGAAAAGTGGGGAAAATGGACTTATTACAGAAAGAATACACCACCTTCTTAACTGGACAATGAGAGCACTGGAAAATTAACCATTGATTAAGACTGTATGTATATTGTACTTCTTCACTGCAAATATTTTAAGAAAATTGCAATAAAAAAATAAAAAATAAAAAAAAAATAAAAAATAAAATGACAGCCTGGAGTGTGGCTGTACAATCATATGTGAGCAGAGTGAACAGAAGGGGGCTCAGCACACATCCTTGAGGAGAGCCAGTGCTGAGGGTTATGGTGGAGGAGGAGAAGTTGTGGATCTTCACGGACTGTGGTCTGTCTGTTAAGAAGTCTAGTACCCAGTTACAAATAGAGGGGCTTAGTCCAAGTGTAGATAGTTTGTCTATCAGAGTTTGGGGGATCATGGTGTTGAAGGCAGATGTGAAGTCCACAAAGAGCAGACGCACGTATGAGTCTTTCTGATCCAGGTGGGTGAGAGCAGTGTGGACCACGGAAGAAATGGCGTCCTCTGTTGATCGGTTCTCACGGTATGCGTATTGATGAGGGTCCTCATTGTCCTCAAGAGCTGGATACTGTACAGTATTTAGTTTAAATTACAGTAAACAAGATGATAGTTATGATGGATTAGATAAAGGCTGGTGTTTGAAACAACATCTGTTCTGCTTAAACCTGTTTTCACACTCGACACAAATAAATGATTCATTTCCTTTCCAACAGAGGGGAGAATTTAACAATTGCAAACTAATAAACAAAAAAATGTGCAGTTAAAAATAACTTGAGACATTCATTTTCAAACTTTGATTTTAGGTCAGTTGAGCTGTTCAAATATTTCATTAGCATATTAGTATTTTTTAATTAATTTTGACATGAGACAAAAAAACAAATCTAATTAATGAAATAACATGTTTAAAAAAAGTAGTAAATCAATAATATTTTACTGTTAATTACTATATTTATACTAAAACAGTAACTGTGGCGAGAACAGTGAGTCTACAAGGATCAGAGGTCACAAAGGTGCAGGACTTCAAGTACAGTACTTGGGGTCCACTGTCCAGAAAAATGGTGATGAAGAGAGTCCAGGCAGGGTGGAGTGGATGGAGAAAAGTTTCAGGAGTGATTTGTGACAAAAAAGTGTCTGCAAAGATCAAAGGAAAAGTTTACAAGACGGTGGTGAGATCAGCTATGTTGTATGGTCTGGAGACAGAGACATGAACAAAAAGACAGGAGACAGAACTGGAAGTGGCAGAAATGAAGATGTTGATTAGGCCTGTCATTATAAACAATAAATCAGTTAATTGCATGATAAATGAAAATTATCGACCTCATTTTCATTTATCGTCTGTATCGTTGAAACCTGTGTCTTCATATAAAAAGTTGTTTTTCTCTGCAAAAAGAAGCTGAGAACTTGTTTACTGATTTTTTTATTAAAAGCTTTGTGTGAAAAATGCTATGCTAAAGAGCTCAAACCAAACCGAGCGTCAGCCATTTTAAGAACTGAATAAAGGAAGGGGAGACCGCCCATGTCACATCAAGGGGCCTCCCTCCCATTTTCTTAAAGAGACCCGCTGCTCGCTCACTCACTATCCATCCTCCAGTTCAAACAGTCTTATACTGCCATCTGGTGGTCAAAAAATTACTACATGCAAAACAAATACACGTTTCTTCTTAAATTTGACAATAATTACTAATTATTGTCAAATTTCAAACAATATTATCATTTATCACAATAATTTCTGAGATAATTATTCACCCAGCAAAATGTATTATCGTGACAGGTCTAATGTTGAGGTTCTCCTTAGGAGTGACAAGGATAGATAAGCTTAGGAATGAGATCATCAGAGGTACAGCACATGTTGAACAACTGGGAGATAAAGTTAGAGAGGACACACTGAGATGGTTTGGACATGTCCAGAGGAGGGACAGTGGTTTGGACATGTCCAGAGGAGGGACAGTGGTTTGGACATGTCCAGAGGAGGGACAGTGGTTTGGACATGTCCAGAGGAGGGACAGTGGTTTGGACATGTCCAGAGGAGGGACAGTGGTTTGGACATGTCCAGAGGAGGGACAGTGGTTTGGACATGTCCAGAGGAGGGACAGTGGTTTGGACATGTCCAGAGGAGGGACAGTGGTTTGGACATGTCCAGAGGAGGGACAGTGGTTTGGACATGTCCAGAGGAGGGACAGTGGTTTGGACATGTCCAGAGGAGGGACAGTGGTTTGGACATGTCCAGAGGAGGGACAGTGGTTTGGACATGTCCAGAGGAGGGACAGTGGTTTGGACATGTCCAGAGGAGGGACAGTGGTTTGGACATGTCCAGAGGAGGGACAGTGGTTTGGACATGTCCAGAGGAGGGACAGTGGTTTGGACATGTCCAGAGGAGG
>JBBPBX010045609.1:0-14863 GCA_038048925.1 Garcialebias charrua | reverse complement strand
ATACATATACATATATGTATATATATACATATATATGTATACATATATGTATATATATTTTTAAAAAAAGGCAGATTTATATTAACCGTGATTGATTTATGACAGTAGTACAAGAGTAAAACATCCAAGGTGGTGAATACTTTTTATAGGTTGCACTTTGATTAATTAAAACTAATCAAATGTATGTTGTTCAAGCAGTTTTTTAATCCCACATCGCAAAGCCATGAGGTGAATTGGAAATACCCTCCATCCGTTCATTTGTGAGCATGATAACTTGAGAGAAATAAGTGAATTACCAGCTTCCATGTTAGTGTCTGGCTGCATTTGGGTGTAGAAAAGGTCAATGTTGGAGCCTAAATGCAGTTTATAATGGTTAACAAATGTAACTACAGTTTTGAGTTCATAGGGGATACAATGAGATTCATTTGAAATGATAAAGATTTGAGTGTGATAATTAGTTTATTTTTGTAAAGATAAAATGATTAAAATGTAAGATTTATTAGAGATTTCGTTACATAGTATTATTTTCCAGTAGCACTGTAAAATTCGGTTTGATGATTACCTGTATTGGGGTGGGTGTGGTTTATTGTCAAACAATTAGTCAGGCTGTCAGCAGTCAGGTGGGGCAGAATGGAGCCACACAGTTTTTTTTAACCTCTCCCTCTATGTCTCTCTAGTTCCTTTTGTTTTGTACACGTTTTTGATTTTTGCAAAAAAGAAGTAAAGTATTCGACTTCACTAAGGACTCTGTGGAATTTTTATGCATGGTGTTAAGGAAGAGAAGACACCTCAGAGCGTCAAGCTAGTGGCTTCAATCAGTGGAAACTACATTTTTGTCCAAAAAAACTGGCTTTGCATGGATATTGGACTTTTAAACAGACGGACTGGATTTGTTTGGGATGCAAGAATGTTACATGCCCCAGGCATGTAATTTATTTTAGTCAGAACACAAAATTGTGTAAAGGTTTTTGAGGTTTTGTTTAAAGATTTTGAGCAGAGGCATGAGCTGTTTAGAGGCTGTAGGAGCCTAATTGACTGCAGCTGGTGCTCATTAACATGTTGTAGGTGGAGGTAGTTGCTCCCTCTCTATATTAGGTCCAAGCCACGGAGCAGAAGTAGAAGAGAGCAAGCAAGAGGTCCAAGGAGAGGTCCAAACAGAGGTCCAAGCTGCAGCAGGAGAAGGAGCTGCAGCAAGAGGTGGTCCAAGAAGAGATCCCAGCAGAGAAGGAGCTGCAGCAGCAAAGGTTCCAACAGCCCCAGGAGAAGCAGCAGCAGATGGAGAAGCAGCAGATCTGATGAAGAATCAGCAGCAGACGCAGCAGCAGCAGAGTTAGAGGAGCCATGAAGCCATTTGTTGAAGACACATGAGGAGGCCGTTTGATGAGCCGTATGAAGTTGAAGTCCGTATGAAGAAGCGGATGTCGTGAGACAAAGCGGAAGTGCTGCCGTTGTGAGAAGCTGGATTGAGACCTGCTGCTGTGTGTTAAGAAGAGGAAGCTGAATCCTTCTGATGTGGAGACCTGCTGTTGTGAGAAGCTGGGTGTTGAAGACCGGGAGCCGTGAGTGACCTGCTGGACTTTTGAGTTTTTTTTAATTATTAAATCATCCAGAAGCTGCTTTTGAGAAGTCCAACATTTTTCTTTAATTACTCTCTTTTTTTTTAGGACACAGACTCAGAGAGCCTAAATAAACACTTTGTTTTTTAACATCCTTTCTGTGTCTCGTGTCTTAGTATGGTACGTGCCTTCAGGTCGTAACATATAATGGGGGCTCGTCCGGGATTTGAACGAGACATGAGCTATTTTTCCCCTCATTTTTGGTGAAATATAATGGACGCCTCATCTGGGATTTGAACGAGATTTGAACGAGACATGAGCTATATTTTTTTTCCCCCGCATTTTCCTCATATTTTTTTGGTGAAAATATAATGAGGGCTCGTCATGAAATGACAAATAGAGCTATTTTTGGAGCTGGTTTTTTTTTTGCATTTTTGAGCTGACTTGGTGATGCAAATTGTATGTTCGCTGTCAGTTGGCTCCTTGTGATACGTTATGGGGCCGCTCAGACGTTTCTGTTTTGTTTGCAGTAATCTATGTGAACGTCGTTTTGTGGTGGTGAGCTGTTTAATACAGTTTTTGGTCTAATACAATGGGATTAGATGCTAAAATCCGTTTAATAGATATCCAGTTGGATTTGAGGAAAGCTAAGATTGCACATCAAACAGCTCTGAGAGAGATGGAGCTTACATTTGAGCAACGGATATTGGAGTTGTGACATAAGGTTCATCTGAGAGAGTTGGGAGCTGGGTGTTGAGCATGTCCAGTTGTGTGAGGTGGGGTGTCACCCAAAGTGGTGTTCTGGAGGAGCTGTGATGGGACTGTGCTCCAGCTTTCCTGTTGCAGACATCCCCGAACTTGAAAATAATGATTTGGCTGTGGATTTGGTGTCGGTCACTCCAGAGGTGTCACCACTGGTAGAAGTGAAGTGCAAAAATGATGATGTTGATGTTGACATTGATCTGAGTGACTGTTTTCAGTTTTTTCTGAATTAGAAGACGTCCCAGTGAGCATTGTATCAGAGGAGCCGAGCCTGACTGTCCATCTTGCTCCTCTGTGTACCCTTTTACCCTGTTCACAGGAGGTTGTGAGAGTGCTGCAGGACGTCGTGGAGCCTTTAGCTGGATCAGCAGCAGGGAGTGATAGTTTGTTGTCTATGGGAGATGACCTGATGGAACCGTTTGAATATGTAGAGTAGACAGTGATTGTGTTTTTGTTGACTCTCAATGCTTTGTCTGCAGGGTGCCTGATGACAGAGTTGGTGCAGCTAAAATGAAATTCCTGTCAAATGATGGAACTGATGACACAGAGGCAGACAATTTCCCTCTGGTTATTGGAAAAAACCCTGATCTTCAGTCTGGCATCAGTAATCTGAATGTTGGTAAGAGTGAAGCTAAACGGAGGCCTTGTGATGTGAAACCTGATAGGAGATGCCTTTTTGGGTTTAAGGTATTCTGAATGTGACTGTTGGTTGTGTGTGATGTGTGTTTTTTTGTTGTTTAGTGTTGAGATTGTAGGTGTTAAGATTTTTTTGGTTTCGTTTACATGGGTGATGAGCGGGATGTAATATGGCTGCATCATCCCATGTAAATTCTTGTGTTTGTGTGTATGTGTGTGTGTGTGTGTGGGGGGGGTGTTGTATGCCCCAGGCATGTAATTTATTTTAGTCAGAACACAAAATTGTGTAAAGGTTTTTGAGGTTTTGTTTAAAGATTTTGAGTAGAGGCATGAGCTGTTTAGAGGCTGTAGGAGCCTAATTGACTGCAGCTGGTGCTCATTAACATGTTGTAGGTGGAGGTAGTTGCTCCCTGTCTATATTAGGTCCAAGCCACAGAGCAGAAGTAGAAGAAAGCAAGCAAGAGGTCCAAGGAGAGGTCCAAACAGAGGTCCAAGCTGCAGCAGAGAAGGAGCTGCAGCAGCAAAGGTTCCAACAGCCCCAGGAGAAGCAGCAGCAGATGGAGAAGCAGCAGATCTGATGAAGAATCAGCAGCAGACGCAGCAGCAGCAGCAGCAGAGTTAGAGGAGCCATGAAGCCATTTGTTGAAGACACATGAGGAGGCCGTTTGATGAGCCGTATGAAGCCTTTTGAGGAGGCCGTTTGATGAGCCGTATGAAGCCTTTTGAGGAGGCCGTTTGATGAGCCGTATGAAGTTGAAGTCCGTATGAAGAAGCGGATGTCGTGAGACAAAGCGGAAGTGCTGCCGTTGTGAGAAGCTGGAGTGAGACCTGCTGCTATGAAGCTGGGTGTTGAAGACTTGAGTGACCTGCTGGACTTTGAGTTTTTTTTTTATTATTATTAAATCATCCAGAAGCTGGTTTTGAGAAGTCCAACATTTTTCTTTAATTACTCTTTTTTTTAGGACACAGACTCAGAGAGCCTAAATAAAAACGTTGTTTTTAACATCCTTTCTGTGTCTCGTGTCCTAGTATGGTACGTGCCTTCGGGTCGTAACAAAGGACAATAGGTAGTCCCCGATTTACGAGCGCTCTGATCTGCGAGGTCCCAGACTTACGAGCTGCGAATTTTTGGAAAAAACGAAAAAAATACTGAGTTTTCATGTGTTTTTTCACTACAGTTAGCAAGTTAAGCATATAAACACACGTTTCCGATCATTTTTATGCACTCAAAAGTAGTTTTTAGATGAAAATAGAGTGTTTTTAGGTGCGCTGGCGAAATTTACGAGCGGACTTCCGGGTTGAATTTTTGGAAAAAACGAAAAAAATACTGAGTTTTCATGTGTTTTTTCACTACAGTTAGCAAGTTAAGCATATAAACACACGTTTCCGATCATTTTTATGCACTCAAAAGTAGTTTTTAGATGAAAATAGAGTGTTTTTAGGTGCGCTGGCGAAATTTACGAGCGGACTTCCGGGTTGAATTTTTGGAAAAAACGAAAAAAATACTGAGTTTTCATGTGTTTTTTCACTACAGTTAGCAAGTTAAGCATATAAACACACGTTTCCGATCATTTTTATGCACTCAAAAGTAGTTTTTAGATGAAAATAGAGTGTTTTTAGGTGCGCTGGCGAAATTTACGAGCGGACTTCCGGGTTTACGAGAGAAATGGCGGCCGTTCCAAATTACGAGATTTCCGGTTTACGAGCGCCACCTTGTGACGGATCTCGCTCGTAAATCGGGGAATACCTGTACTGGGAAGGATGGAGAACAGAAAGCTGTAAGTGACAAACTTCTGTTCTTGGATAGCTGCTAACAAAGATCACCGCATGATGGATGTTTCAGCTAAATGCTAACTTGTGAGGACCAGCAAGTTCAGCTAAATGCTAACTTGTGAGGACCAGCAGGTGCAGTGGATTAGGCTGCCCCATACCTGTTTTTCAGCCTTAGCAAAATAATTTGTGGACAGCTCGCTGATTATGGATGAACAGAATATTGGAAAGCGGACAATAAAAATGTCTGAAAAGGCAGTGGAAGAGCACAAAACTAAACAAAATGCTCGCAGATACAAATTATCCCAGCTAACTACAATTAAACAAAAAAATTGAGCAATTAATGGACGATGATGGAAATGCAGACATGGTAAAAAAAACTACCTCCGTGTTGATTTGAGTAAACTGCAACATGAGTTTTCTGACCTAAACATAGGTTTAAAGCAGTACATGACTGAGGAGGAGTTTGTGGAGGATCAAAAGAACTGGTTTGATCCTAAAATGGTGGTATATTGATGAGCGATCTTAGTGATCATCTACCAATCTTTACATTTTATCAAAAGTATCAATCTATTCCACTTACAATTCCAAAAAAGAAATAATTTATAATAAATACATCAAAGAAAGCATTAGATAAATTAAAGGATGATCTAACTAAACAAAACTGGGAAAGTGTATATGTTAATGATGTAAATAAATCATACGATGTGTTCATGAATATTTTAGAAGCATTATATAAAAAAAACTGTGTAGTGAAAACTTACACTACAAAGAATCATGTAGACCAACAGTGGATGACAAAAGGTTTAAAAAATGCTTGTAAAAAGAAAAACTATTTGTATTCATGCTTCCTAAAATGTAGAACAAAGGAAGCTGAAGATAAGTACAAACAATACAAAAATAAATTGGTTGGGATTATAAGAAAACACAAGAAAGAATATTACAGTGAATTGTTGAATAAAAGTAATGGGGATATGAGGGCGACGTGGAAAGTTGTGAATGGTGTGATAAATAAACATAAGGTAAACAATGGTATTCCACAGAACTTTAAAATAAATAATACGGAAACAAATGACAAAAATGAAATTGTAAATGGTTTTAATCAGTATTTTGTCAATGTCGGAACTAACCTTGCAGCTACGATCCCAGTAGTGAAAAATAAGATGAACCATTTGATCAAGGATTGTTCTGACAATATGTTTCTGAAGGAAACTAATAAAGACGAGATATTGAAAGTGGTTAATAATTGTATAGAAAAAAATCCAAAGATTGTTTGAATATGGACATGTCGTTTGTGAAAAACATTATAAGTTATGTGATTGAACCGTTCACTTACATCTGTAATTTGTCGTTTACAACTGGCGTATTTCCAGATGGTATGAAGGTAGCTAAAGTGGTACCGTTTTTCAAAACCGGTGACAAATGCGAATTTAATAATTATAGACCAATATCACTATTACCACAGTTTTCTAAAATCTTGGAGAAATTATTCGGTATTAGATTAGATAAATTCATTGAACAACACAACATTATCACGAATAATCAATATGGTTTTAGAAGTGGTCATTCTACATCAATGGCACTTATGGATTTTGTTGAACATCTACTGCTATTGACCAACAACAATATTGTGTTAGGGTTTTTGTTGATTTAAAAAAAGCATTTGACACTGTTAATCATAGCATTCTCCTTAACAAATTACACAAATACGGATTAAGAGGTTTAGCCCTAAATTGGGTGTGTAGTTACTTAGACAACAGAAAACAATATGTGCAATTGGACAATGTGAAATCAGAGCAATGTACGGTTACATGTGGGGTACCTCAGGGATCCATTCTCGAGCCGAAATTATTCCTTTTGTATGTTAATGATATAGTTAAAGTGTCTAATTTCATGAAGTGCATTCTTTTTGCTGATGACACAACTTTTTTCTGTTCTGGAAAAGATATCAATGAATTACTGGATTTGTTGATGAATGAGTTTCTAAAGATTCAAAATTGGTTTAGACTTAATAAATTGTCATTAAATTTGGAGAAGACAAACTACATGATATTTAGTAATAAAAAACAATCAATTGATATTCCATTTCTGATCAGTAACTCATTGATTCAAAGAGTCAGTGAGGTAAAATTCTTGGGTGTAGTTATTGATGATAAGCTCTCATGGAAACAACACATCAATTTGGTCAAAACAAAAATATCCAAATCAATTGCAGTATTTTATAAAGTTAGATATCTATTTAATGATAAAGCATTGTATCTATTGTATAATTCAATTGCTGTGCCACATCTGATTTATTGTATAAATGTATGGGGCAAAGCTTGTAAAACCAACACATTCCCTCTTTTTATTTTGCAGAAAAAAATTATAAGAGTTATGACAAGAAAACATTACTGCCACCCATCTAATGAATTGTTTTGTCAAATGAATCTACTGAAATTTTATGATTTAGTAGATTATAACATTTTGCAACTTATGTATAAAGCTCATAATTGTATGTTACCTTCAAACATCCAAATGTACTTTGTCAAAAGAGCTAGCAACTATAATCTCAAGGGAAAAGATATTTTTGTCAAACAGAAATTCAGAACAAGTTTAAAGGGAAGATCTACTGTGATACAGGGTGTTGGACTGTGGAATAATTTAAAGTCTGATTTTAAGGAAGCCAAATCGATTCCTGTCTTTAAGAAACGTGTTAAAGTTGATTTGTTGAACAAATATAAATGACTGTATTGAGTATATATACAATTTTTGGTTAAACGAGTTGTTTACTTATTTAGTTGTTATAGAGCACTTAGTTTGTATTAGATGAAAAAAGGAGCAGATTTAACAAGATATTTTCTTCATCTGCTACCTTTCATTTTATGTTTTTTTCTTTTCATTTTCATATGTTTATGTTATTTGTTGTATTTTATTCTTATAAAATGAATAAACTTTATTTAAAAAAAAATGGAGACAATCAATACATTTTTCTGGAAATGTGAGGACTGGATGAAAGAGGTTTTAAAACTTTCTGAACTGGCTGAAAGGTGTGATAAACAGGTAGCACCTGAAGACAGTAAATCAGCTGTGTCAAAGTCTACAAGGCGCAGCAATCATGGATCACAAAGTGCAAGCGTTTCTTCAACATCTTCATCCATCCAAATGAAGGCAGAAATGGAGCGTGCATCATTAAGGCTGCAGCTTTGCAGGAAAAGTTGGCAATTGAAAAGGAAGAAGTGGATTGGCAAGCACAGAAAAAAAATTGACAAGCTCAAGAAAAGCTACAAGAAGCAGAAATGGAAGCTGAACAACAAAGAGTGGAAGTGGCTATAAAAGCTACATAGGAGATGCATGTAATGCAGACCGCCTTGGCTGAGGCAGATGCAAAAATGGAAGTTTTGCAAAAATATGAAGGCGCTCAGGAAGTTAAAGCATTTACTAGGAACAGAAGAAAATTGGGATAAAACAGAGACATATGCCACCTTAACGCAACAATATTGTCTTGCCAGCTCCCACTGTGGACCATGCTGTTCAGCCCATTAAACCACCCAGTTCTTCACACATGAAGTCGAAGACGCAAATTCAACAATGACAGGACTCACGGCTGCATCGAATCACTCATCAACTGTCCACCTGGATATGAGGCGCCCCTTTCCTCAGCTCTTCCTGTTTGCCCGTTACTAGTCTAGTCGCCTCCCTCCACCTCCCCGTCTCCTCCCGGGGTTTCTGGTTCCTCGGTTCTCCCCTGTTCTTCGTCCCGCCTCCGCCGCCTGGGGTTGTCCTGCTCGCCTTCGTCTTGGTCCTGCTGCTGTGTGCGTTCCTGCTTCCTGTTCCCTGCGACCCAGCCGGTCATGGCAGATGGCCGCTTGTCCTGAGCCTGGTTCTGCTGGAGGTTTCTTCCTCTCGAGGGAGTTTTTCCTTCCCACTGTCGCTTCGTGCTTGCTCAGGATGGAGGTTCTGCGCTGGTGTTCGTCTCAGGGTTGACCGGTGCCGTCGGCCGCTGGCTGGCCGGCATTCACGTACCGGTGGGATGGATTGGACGTCTGCGGTCCCGTCTCCACCACCGGGTTCGGGTCCCGGGGGGGGGTAGATATCCATAATCTATCTCCCTATGCCGGACATTCAAGCTCTCAGCAGTCCGGCATGCATGCCCTCCGCCGGGGCCCGAGCGCCAAAGAAACCTTAATCAATAAAGCATTTTAATTGTATTCTCTCTCTCGTTTTGTGAGTCTCTTCAGGTTGAAATTTCGATCACAAACTTCAATGATGGACCAGTGATGGTGAGTCTTTGCAAGGCAGTTTCTCAGCAAGCTACTGTGACTGATTATCTTGTAAAGAATCACAAAGCATCACTTCTGCCTGAACTCACAATTCCAATATTTAAAGGAGACCCATTGGAGTACAAATCCCTCATCAGAGCTATCAAGCATGGAATTGAAGGTCGTACTGACAATGATCCAGATCGTCTTCAGTTTTTGCTGCAGTACACAGCTGGACAACCACATGAACTAGTAAAAAGCTGCCTCCTCATGGAACCTTCAGTAGGTTATGCTCATGCTAAGCAGATGTTGCAGGAATTCTTTGGTGATGATTATAAAATAGCAGAAGCATATATAAGTGAGGCATTGAGTTGGCAGACAATCAAGCCAGAAGATGGCGCTGCTGTACAATCCTTTGCATTATTTTTGATAGGCTGCTCCAATGCCATGGCAGATATTAACTACATGGAAAATTTGGACAACACAACCAACATTAAGGCTCTAGTTAACAAGCTTCCATACAAGCTTAGAGAAACATGGAGAAAGAAGGCTTGTGACTTGCAAGAAAACACAAAGAAAAGAGTAAAGTTTAAAGACTTTGTTGACTTTGTAAATTAGCAAGTTAAGTACATGCTTCACCATAAAATTTCTCGTTCTCACCGCTTCCATTCAGAATTGAAAAAGACTTCTGGACTTCTGGACTTCTGGACAGAAGTCGAAACGTTTTCTGCAACAAATAAAGTCCAGTTGATCCTGTATTGAACGCCTTTTTTGATTTCATCATGTCCTGGACGACTGAGAATCTTCACCAGCATACATGCTTCACCCACTGTATGGAAATATTAAGGATTCAGCAAATGTAAAGGAACCTGCAAAGCAGAAATTAAAGGAGCAATGTGCACAAACAGTTCAACCAAAAAGTGTATTCACAACAACTGTCTTTCACCCCAAAGGTGAATATAGAGATGATACAGACAGCTGCGAGCAGGAAAGACAACAAACACAGACACCCCACCTAGACCCAAAGAGCAAACCTTGTGGTTTCTGTAAAGGAGAGCAACACACTCTTTCATCCTGCAGAAAACTAAAGAGTAAAACACATGCAGAGAAGATAGACTTTTTGAAAAGTAAAGGACTATGCTTTAGTTGCTTAAAACATGGTCATATGAGCAACAGCTGCAAGGAAAAGGCTCAGTGTCAAGAATGTTCACGACTGCATCCTACACTGCTACACATTACTTCTAAAGACTCAGGACAGAAAACCACAAGAGAAAGCTGTGAAAGATGAACAATATCAAAGTCAAAGTCAAAGTCAACTTTATTGTCAAAACTGCAATATGTACAGGACATACACAGGATTGAAATCGCATTTCTCTCTGTCCCTCGGTGCAACAGTAAACATTTAAACACTAAAACACTGAAACATTTAATAAACATAAGCATAAAATGAAATAATAAAAGTGTAATACTGTCCTAAGTTTTTGCATAGTAGTTTTTGCATAGTAGTTTTTGCATAGTAGTAGTATGAAAGTATGAAAAGTTACACCAACACTAAAACACTAAACATTTAATAAAGAGAGAGTCAGAGAGAGAGTCAGAGAGTCTTTATTGTCATTTGCACCGCATGTGGTACATGTGATGAAAACGAGATTATGTACACGGGGTCCCAGTTACATCCAACAACAAATGCAAGAGAAAAACAGTAATAACATCTAGAATTAACTAAGAAAAACATCAACTAGTAATACACTAAGCCCTAATGTAGTGGAAAAACATCATTATAAACAGCAGCACGAACATGAGTCTGTATGAGCAGATGGTCACAGATGAACACAGCAACAAGAAAACAGATCAGCATCAGCATGATGTGATATTTTGCAGTGTTTATTTTTATTTTATTTATTCATGAGTCTAACAGCCTCAGGGTAGAAGCTGTTCCTCAGTCTAGTGGTTCTACATTTGATGCTCCTCAACCTCCGTCCTGAGGGGAGTGGGGCAAAGAGTGAGTGTGCTGGGTGAGTGAGGTCTTTCATGATGCAGGTGGCTCTTTTCCTGCATCTGGAGGTGTAAATGTCTGTGATGGTGGGGAGACTGACTCCAACAGACTTCTGTGCAGCCTTCACCACTCTCTGTAGAGCTTTCCTCTCTTCAACTGTGCAGCCTCCATGCCACACGTTGATGCTGGAGCACAGGATGCTCTCCACTGCACACCTGTAGAACGAGGTGAGAACTGGGCTGCTCAGACCAGCTCGTCTCAGCCGTCTGAGGAAGTAGAGTCTCTGATGACCTTTCTTGATCAGGCTGGTGGTGTTGTTGCTCCAGCTGAGGTTATCATTCATGTGTACACCCAAGTATTTGTAGCTGGAGACCACTTCCACTGCAGACCCACCTATTTTCAGTGGGGCGTGGGTGTGTTTGTTCCTTCTGAAGTCCACAATCATCTCCTTTGTCTTCTTCACATTCATGTGAAGGTTATTCTCTTTGCACCAGCTCTCCAGGTGTTCCACCTCCTGTCTGTAGCTGGACTCATCATTGTTTGTGATGCATCCCACCACCGCTGTATCATCTGCAAACTTAACAATATGACAGCCTGGATGTGTGGCTGTACAATCATATGTGAGCAGAGTGAACAGAAGGGGGCTCAGCACACATCCTTGAGGAGAGCCAGTGCTGAGGGTTATGGTGGAGGAGGAGAAGTTGTGGATCTTCACGGACTGTGGTCTGTCTGTTAAGAAGTCTAGTACCCAGTTACAAATGGAGGGGCTTAGTCCAAGTGTAGATAGTTTGTCTATCAGAGTTTGGGGGATCATGGTGTTGAAGGCAGATGTGAAGTCCACAAAGAGCAGACGCACGTATGAGTCCTTCTGATCCAGGTGGGTGAGAGCAGTGTGGACCACGGAAGAAATGGCGTCCTCTGTTGATCGGTTCTCACGGTATGCGTATTGATGAGGGTCCTCATTGATGTTGACGGTTGCCTTGATGTGGGACATGACCAGTTTCTCAAAACATTTAGCGACTATCGGGGTGAGGGCCACTGGTCTATAGTCATTCAGACCAGTCACTGTGGAGCTCTTTGGGACTGGGATGATGGTCGCGGTCTTCAGGCAGGTGGGAACTGACTCCAGTGCAAGTGAGGTGGTGAAGATGTCAGCCAGCACCTCACAGAGCTGGTCCGCACATTCCTTCAGAACTTTCCCTGGGATGTTGTCTGGTCCGGTTGCTTTATGAGGATTAATCTTCCTGAGACTGCCTCTCACTTCTGCCTCTCATTTAAGCTGTTATTCATACTCATCTGCTCACAACAGACTCAGGTTCGGGCTGCTGTTTAATAGACCATGTTATTTTACATTATAAGCGTAAATCTTAGATCCTTGTTGTTTATGTTTATACTTTATATTTTTTGCTATTCTTGGGTGTAACTTGAGTACCGTACACAATTTCGTTCCACCTCATGTACCACATGTGATGTGCATGACAAAGAACCTAGAACCTTGATTTAGGGTGACGTGAGTTAAAATAATGTTAAAAAAAGGCACTGGTCTAGTATTTTAATACATTTCAGTCAAATGAACTTTGTGTTCCAGTCGTGTAGAGCCCCCTTTCTAAAAACTTTCTAGATGCGCCCCTGGATCAACAACTGGAGGTCACAGTTCTCCATTTTATTCCACTCCTCCCATCTTCCAGTCAACCACCTGCCTGATGCTGAACCTGTCACGCGTGTTCCCCCCCACGAGGAAAGCTGTGAAGTTGTTCAACTACGAGGAGACGGTTTTTATCAGAGAAAAGGCGCGTGTTGGGGGCTGTGCACGCGGTTTTACAGCAGCAGCGCCATGCAGGACCCCGAGGTCTCCATCAGTGTTAAAAAGCAGTCAATGCACACACACGCACGCGCGCACACAGTGCACTGTGGATTGCACGCTGGAGCCCGCACACCCAAAGAGGCGCCTGACTGCACGGTCCGACCGGAAACTGGGTGTCAGAGACTTTGAGGTGTTGCAGGACGTCCACGCACGGATCGTCAGGATCCAGATGTGCACACTCACCGATCTGAACGCTGCTCGGGAACGCTCCCATGGCCAGTCCCCAAAAGAACATCCACAGAATCCAGCCCAGACAAGAAATCCTCATTTTGTTCCGTTAGAAACTGATTTTTTTTTTTTTTTAATTAACACCCCCGGAGCAAGAGCGACATGACAGTGGGGAGGGTTTCCACAAATAAAAAAGAAAAGAACAAAAAACAATTTGTAGAATAAAAAAAAAGAAGAAGAAAGAATCAAAAGCCGGTTAAACATCCATGTCTGCTTTCTTTTTCTTTCATGTCCCTCCGCAGTGCCGCTCGCTTGGTTCCGTCCGTCCGGCGCAGCAACAGCACCGAGATGAGGAGGGATGGGGAGGAGGAGGAGGGAGGAGGGGGAGGAGGGGGGAGGCATCAGCCAGCGGCGGCCAGTGCGTCTGGATGCGGCTCCACAGCAAAACACACATGCGCCTTCAGACAGAAGAGAGGGGGGGGGCATGGAGAACTTCCCCCAAAACCCTGATCAGAAACAAACTGTGACTGAGCAGGATCTGTGTCCTTCATTATGGAAGCAGGAATGGTTCATATTTAAAATTAAAATGGATTAATAGAAATACTTTTTAGTTTCAAAATAAAGCTGCATGTTTTGACTCATAAATAAAATTCAAAATGAATAATCCAAACTGCATTTTCATATTCTTCTTCGAGACTGCTCAATTTGTAAATTAACGAGCCGTCTTGAAGTAGAAAATGAAAATGATTTATTTTTAAATTTATTCATGAGTCAAAACATGCAGCTTGACTTTGAAATGAAAAAGCATTTCTGTTCATTCATTTAAATTTTCAAATTTGGCATTTCAAAATGAATTTTGGTCACTTTTTACTAGGACATGTTTTGAAAATTAAATGTTAAACGTTATTTTATTCATCATTTTAATTCATTTACAAATTGAGCCGTCTTGAAGAAGAAAATGAAAATGCAGTTTGGATTATTCACTTAAAATTTTATTCATGAGTCAAAACATGCAGCTTTATTTTGAAACTAAAAAGCATTTCTATTAATCCGTTTTAATTTGAAATATGGACCATTCCTGCTTCCATACTTCATGGCCTTTAAGGTTCAATTTAAATTCATCCCATGCAGTTAAAAAAAAGACAATTTTTAAAACAAACATTAAAACAGTTTGAATCAAGATTGCAGATTTTACAGCCAACAGCAGCTAAAGTTCTTTAACAGCCCACAAGATTATGCAGAAAGAAAATTCCACAAATCGTATTGAACACAACCAGAAAATCTGTGAAAATGCAGCTAAAACACAGAGCGCTAAAGGGCCCAAGTTGAAACTGAGCTGGAAAAACGTTAGCACAACGCTAATTAAAACCTAAAATTATCTAAATAGGTAAAAGCTAAAAGAACCAGAATGATAGCTAAATCTAAACAAAACAAAAGGCTAAAAATGAAATAAAAATGGTGAAATGCTATAGCTTAAAGCTAACAAGAAGCTAGTTAAAAGCTAAAAATGAAAAAAAAAAAATGCTGAAAAATAATGAAAAAAGCATTCAGTTGAAAAACACCAGTTAAAAGTAAAAGGCACACTAAGCTAAGGGGTGACAGAATGAAAAGCTAAAACTAAATGGAAGAAAAAGGCTTGCTAAAAGCTAAAAGTAACAAAACGGTATCTAAAAGCACAACATCTAAAAACTGAAGCAGTATGGTAGCAAAAATGGTAGCTAAAGGCAAACTAAACCCTAAACATAGTAAAATGTTAGCTAAAGTAAAAGATAGTGGAAGCTTAAAAGTAAATGTAGCGAGCATTTTGAATAAAAGCTCAGTGTAGCAGAAAAGTGGCTAAAAACTAAATGCAGCCAAAGGTTGGCGGCTC
>JBBPBX010045608.1:7060-26951 GCA_038048925.1 Garcialebias charrua | reverse complement strand
TTGTTTAGGGCACGCACACGCACCACTAGCTCCTTGTAGCATTTTACAAGTGAAGTCTGGGCTCAAAAGGCCAGGATCCCGTACTGCATGAGCGGGCAAACCTGGCCCTGTTCCCATTTTGGGACCAGGACACCTTCAGTCGTTGGCAGGGGCATCTCCTTTCTTCTTCTTTTGCTGGTGGCCCCTTGCAGCTCCTGTAGCTTTTCTGCCTGGTGGGCCTATGATACCGAGGCCACTTGTCCTTGTCCATCCCGCCAGGGCCCCTCGGGCCCTGAGATGGTTTAACGTCAAAGAGTCATCCATAGCCTCATGGGTGGATAAGCTCTCAGCGTCATCGATGTTGCAAGGAAAAACTACCAGGTAGCGCAGCTGAACAGGTAGCTGAAAATCCTCCTCCTGGACTGTGCTGGACAGAGAGTCTCCTTGTTAGACGGGGCTAAACATGGAGGTACTTGCGAGCCCGCTAGCGGTGCTAAGACGGGCCCTCGAGCAGCGCAGTATCGGTAAAAAACATAGTTAACTGTGATGAATTCTACCGTCAATTGGTAGGATAGCGGAAAAGGCAAAATATGAGAAGGTTAGCTAGCAAGCTAGTCCAAGCATTTTCACATACCTCACAGTGGAGTCCTTCGTTCTCCGCTCATAGCCGCGCTAATCGTGTTAGCAACGCCGTCCTCCGCCGCACGTTGTCGTGGGTACCCTTGGTTAGCCATTAGCCAGCTCCTTCACATTCCGAGAACCAAATTAAGGACCATGGGAGACCGGGCTTTCAGTGTGGCTGCCCCCCGCCTGTGGAACTCTCTTCCTGACTGTCTAAGAGCCCCACAGTCTGTGGTTGACTTTAAGAGCGACTTGAAGACCTTTCTTTTCGACCAAGCATACTCTACCTCCTCATGATTCTACTTTTGATCTTAGCTGATATTGTTATTGATTTTAATTGTTTTATTATTTGTTTTATTGTCATTTAATTCTGTTGCTCCTTGTAGTACTTTGAGATTTTCATTAATGAAAAGTGCGTTATAAATTGAATTCATTATTATTATTATTATTATGGTAACCGTGGGAGCTAGCCAGATAGCAGCGGGGTTACTCCATTTCCACTCTCCTTTCTCCGGGGTCATCCGCGAGAAAAGCTTTGAGTGTCCTTGCGTGTAGCATCCCAGAGCAAAGCGGACAGGCCTCGTGAGTGTCCGCTGCTGAAAAGGAGGTAGCCAGATCCGTTGAAGCAGGTTCGGGAGCCGAAGCTCACGGCCTGTCAGAGTTCCTCATCCGATGACGTCCTCTCGCCGAGCTGCTCGGGGCTGTTGGCCTGTTAGCTTAGTTAGCTTAGCAGGTAGCATGCCTCGCAGTTAGCGTTCGCTAACCGAGCAGTAGAAAAGCAGAAGAGAAAAAAGGCACGGGAGCTGGGGCTCGCTGGCCTGCTGGTCTTCTTTGACTTTTGGGTTTTGCACTACCTTCTCGGTACCCGTGGCTGAGAAGAGTTAGGTCCGTTAGCCGTGCTAACGTAGTCCGGAGACTTCTCCTTCCTCGAGTCGCTTTCGCCGGCTAGCCTGCTAGTTGTTAGCAAGGTAGCGATGTCGTGCAGTCAGCGCCCTCGAGCGAAGCGTTCTGTGGAGAGAGGAGAAGAAAACTTTGGGGTGAAGAAAAATGTGCCGGGCCCAGCATTCGCCAGCCCAGCAGTCCGCAGTAGAAGATTCTCTGTATGCTCTGTGTAGGGAGCGAGCTCACCTCTGGTCGAGCGATGGAGGTACAGAGAAGATCCGAGAAGAGTATTTCAGGTATTTGCGAGGTGAAGTGCTAAAAGAGAAAGATGGACGGGCGTCAGCCGCTTATATGTCCAGAGGGCGGGGCCTCTGGCGCGACGCTGACGCCCCAGCCGTAAAGGCGTGAGTATATTCCTTCAGGTAACTGCGCGGGGGCGCTAGTTCCCATAGCAATTGTGTTGCACCGAGAGAACCTAACTGAAAGGGAACCGTGGGTTCAGGCTCCATTCTGATGCCAAAAGAGGTCCTCTAGAGAGGTCGTCTGCTCCATAATTTAGTTCACCAGGCACATGAGTCGCCCTAAGTGACAAGATTCTTGGAGCACACCATGTGAGCATCCTCTGCGCCAGTCCGAGGAGGGCCTGGGACCTTGTCCCTCCCTCTCTGTTAAATCGAAATTTCACTAAAATTTCGGTCGCCCAGTGCTCTGACCAACTGTTCTGACATTGACAATGTCACCCAAGGCGGATAGAGGAAAGAAACACGACAAGGCTTCAGAAGAGACGACTGATCAGCACCTGTTGGAGCTAGGAGCTAAGAAAGCACCACCTGCAGCAGAAGCTGAATCAGCATGTGAGCATGATACAGGATCCTCTACTATCCTTGCTGCAATAAATAATATGAACAAGACAATGAATTATAGATTTAATGATCTTGAAGCAACCCTAGCTTCAACCCAGGCATCTTTATTAAATCTCGCCGACCGGACTAAGCAGGTGGAAGATGTTACATCCAATCACGAGGGCCGCATTTCCAAATTGGAGGCGACCTGTGCCAGGATGCAGGAAGAAAACAAAGCACTTCACATGAAAGTGATCGATTTTGAGGCTCGCTCCAGGCGGCAGAATATTAAAATCATCGGATTGCCGGAAAAGATCGAGTGTGGACATCCGAGAGAGTTTCTGATTAAGTTTATTCCGGAACTGCTGGGAGCGGATCATTTTCACACGCAGCTGGAGGTGGACTGGGCGCACCGGCTGGGAAGCAGGCTGCCTGGAGACGCCGCGTGGCCGCGAGCAATCATAGTACGAATTCACTACTTCCATGTGAAGGAGATGTTCACATGCACCTGGCCCGTCAGCAGTTCCCCCTCCGTCACAAGGATAAGCCGATCTACATCTTCCCTAGCAGTTCCCCCGTCACAAGGATAAGCCGATCTACATCTTCCCTGATTGCCCGGCGGATGTGATGAAGCAGCGGCAGGCATTTGACAGCGTGAAGAAGAGGCTGCAGGATGCGGGAGCGAGGTACGGTGTCCTGTACCCCGCGCGCCTGCGTGTCACCATCGGCTCTACAGATAAAACGTTCTCCTCTCCGCAGGATGCAGAGGTCTTTGCAGAAATTTTACAGAGTAACTGAACGGTTGGAAGTTAAAAAGAAAGTGGTAGGTGCTTTTTGCTTATGGGGACTGGAATTTTTTTTTTTATAACAGCTGATGTTTGTATGATAATTTAAGTTTGTTAAATTTGAGTGGTTAAGGAGCCTTTTTTCTTTTTTTTAGTTGGTTCAGTATTTACATGGCCCATACGGCCCGGCTTCCTCTATCTGGTTATGTGGGGCTTTTATTCTCGCTTTATTTGGGAAAGTGGGATGGGGGGTGGGGGGTAACTTTTTGTTGGTTTTTGTTTAAAATTTATTTTAATGTGTTTCAACATACTGTCAGGCTAACATATGAGTGCACTGAAGCCATTCTGTTAAAAAATTCTTGTGTCTCATAACACATCATTAAAAGGCGGTGGCATAACTTTTACCAGTTGGAATGTTAAGGGTCTGGGGAGTGTCCTAAAAAGAGCTAAAGTATTTTCCCACTTAAAGAGCTTATCAGCGGACATTATATACCTTCAAGAAACACACATAAGACCAGGCAGGGAGGGGTTACTGAGATGCAGTTGGACAAATCAAAATTTTCAGTCCAACTTTTCGGGTAAGGCTCGAGGAGTAGCAATTCTGATTCATAGAACAATTCCATTTAAACACATCTCTACTGTAGGGATATAGCACCCTCATGTCCGTATGGGATGTGGGCCTCTCCACATCTCTCTGAAACTCTCAGTGCTACACCTTCTTGAAGCCCTCAAGGAGACAAGGGAACACTATTTTTTGTTACAATTACTTTGAATTAATGGACACCAATTAATCAGATTGAACTTTCTTTTTAATGTGTGTTAATTCAGAATTGATCAACAGTATATTTTTGTCATTTAATGATGATTTTACTAAGCTGGTATATTTTAAATATGCCAAAGTTAAGAGAACATCTCAGAATGATCTTGCTTTAAACTGTCTGCTCTATGCAGAATAAGTGTCTAAAGTTGAATGAACAATCCTTCGTATTTGTTTGAACTGTTTTTGGAACGAAGGAAAAGTGCTAGACATAGCTTGCTTTCGGTCTCCCGTCCTTTCTAAAAACAATGAATCTGTTCTCAAAACAAAGTACATGGCTTGTTCACATGCACCTGCATCTTCTGACGTATGTTCTTTTATTTACTGTCTACCCTACCTGTCACTCAGACGAACTGACCTTCAAAGTCACTCCTTCTCTAGTGATGGACAGCCAATCAGCAGGAAGTATGTGACTAAGTCACACCCCCTTCTTAAAGGGGCACTTCCTGCATTTTTCCCTTCAGTGCTTTGGAGAGAACTAACTCGCAACTGGTTTCCTCCTCTGGGAAAGCTGGAGACGTTCCGGTCAGTGTGTCAACTAGACCCACGTTTCAGCTGGAGTCACAGTAAAGCTTACTGTAACTCACTCACTCATCTTCTGGAAGAATTTGTTTCCTGAAGTTTTATTTTGAAAAATCAGTCTGTGCGCTTGACCGTTGTTTCCTGCCGAGGGAGGCGAGTTTCCCGTTTCGTGAATTAGCCACACACGCTGAAGTTCCAACTGGACGGCCGGTGGACAAACCCATCCACGTGTGTGTCCACAAACTTCTCCACTCTTATCTCCAAGAGACGAACCGTCAACAGGTAACGAGTTGTGGTGTTTTTGAGCGTGTGGGTGCCCAGCAGTCTGCTCGTGTGGGGAAAAAGGTGTCACCCAGTCTGGTTCAAAATAACTAACTTCAGTTAACTTAGGTTCCACGTATTCCTTCCTCCTATTTCTTATTTTTCATAAGCTATTAATCTGTCAAGTAAATGTACCAACAGTTTAAGTTCCTAACTGTCTGTTTGTTTTAATTTGAATTCTTGTCAACGTAGTTATTAAATCAGAGCTAAGATCAATACAAATGTTTAATGTAATTTTTGTGATAGTTTCTGATAGAGGATTTTTAAACACCTTCACCTTCAACACGAACCACACAAGAAGAGAGACAAGAATTAATTTTCAGAGCAGCAGACTTTGAAAATGGGAGATCACCTCAAGACACTTTGAAACAAGTTTCAAAAGTGTTTGAGATCAAATCCAAATTGGAAAGTGCGTACTGGCTTTTTATTCTCTCAAAGGTTGGACAATAATGAGTAACAGGATGACGGTTTCAGATAGCACATGGAAAACGTGGCAGTGTAACAACAAACAATAACGTAATGTTAAAACCTTATCTGTGATTAAAACATGAGTGTGGCAATGTCATAAGAAACAGTAACGTAATGTCAAAACCTTATCTGTGATTAAAACATGAGCTGGCCTAATCAGTGTTTTTGTTCTGTGTGCATGAAGCAACAAGTTATGTTCTTCAGAGATGTTTTGTTTCATACAGAAAGACTTTTAGTAAAGCAAACTGGTTAATGATTCATCAGAATACATTAAAGTAATAAGTTGTAAATGATCAATGTTTGAATTCTCTAACATCTCCGTCCTCTTTATCATTTAAACTGGTTACAACAATCAGATGAACAGTTAAAAATAATGTTTGTGAAAGATGTGGGAAACGATCATTGAGGCGCACAGCAAAAATGAGTTCTTTATGAACTAAGGTCCTTTATGGACTTAAACCAAAAGAAAAACAACAAAAAATGAGAAAAAGTATCACTCTGCATTTTCTTTTTAGGCTAATTCATCATGTTTTTCAGACATGGTACTACACAAATAAAAAGAAGGCAATTGTCAGGATTGGAGTGCAGATTCTCAGCAGGAGGTGCCACCATGGTCCGGAGGTGAACCATGACCATGGGTTGAAAGGGTCTGTTCCTTTAGTCCCACTCTCAACATAGTTCGCTCAGATCGTGCAAAGCATCGTGGATGTCTCCTCCTGTTCCTGATTCATCTGGGATGTAGGTACAGCACGATTCACCAATAATTTTACACACGCCTCCTCGTGATGCAGTCAGGAGGTTGAGAATGTCAGTTTTGTAGGATCATCTCTCCCATTGCTTTCAGCTCTCCCAGAGTTCCATTTGCTGATTTGTAGGTGTCATCGATGAGGCGGGGAGGGCATACCTGTTGATTTCAACCGATTCCTACCCATGGGAAGAGGCTTTGGAAGAACTTTTCCCCTCCATTCCAGATCTTGAATTCCCATGGAATGCCGGTGCTGGTGGTGAGCCCTCCCCATCTTGTTATCTCAGGCATTGCAGAGCGTTTTGTCCTGTGAGCTGAGGGTGTCAGTGCCTTCCTCAGCACAAGCGTCATGTTGGATAGGGGGACCAAAGCACAAAGGCCCCCCCAATTAGGTGGCAATGCTGTATAGGCCCTGTGTCCACACAAGAAATACCAGTCAGTTAAAATACAACAGTCTTTGTCACCTGGCACTGCAATGCTGCAGTGGGTGGTTTCCTGTCGTCTTCTTGTTGGCTTGGTGATGTTGAAAGTCCTTTGTTCAAGGAGGTGTGTGCAATCGATGACATCTCCTGACTCGAAACCGTTGGCGTTTTCATAATGCAGTCCTGCTTTACAGAAAACGCAATGCACATAGTTCAGTGTATTTGTACGTGGATACGTGACATCACAGAATGAATACACTTTGTCACATAAGTTCCAGGGTACCAGGCCCACCGGGATGGTTCCATTGTTGAGAACACAGAGTCCCAAAACGCTTGGCGGCAGATGTGTCGTGATCAGTTCAGGCAGTTTGATGGGCGTCTGGGGTAGAGGCATGACATTTGAAGTGACGCTGCAATTTGTCATGAAGTTGTATCCCATAGTCACCATGCTTGATTGTCTCTGTAGGTCTGTGTGCATACCCTTCACTTCATCAGACAGTGGTTTCGTGTAGTCTCGTCTTGCCCAGCTGCCTGTTCCTGGGTGGGTGCTTAGTCCATACAGGCACGCTTGTTGGTCTGTGGGCACAGTAGCAGGTTGCAAACCTGAATTGTGGGTGGCATAGGGTAGATGAGCACAGACGTAGCAGTTGGTAGTTTTCCCTTCATAAGCAGTTTTGTTCATCAGTTGCCACCATAGATTGGTGCTGTCATGGGGGCGTTCAGATCTCAGCAGATTAGTGATATCCCACTTATGACACCAGCCGTTCACTATACAACATGCTCTTGTCCTAACAAAAGGCAGAGTGATTCTCATGTACAAACCATAAGCATTAAGCTGTGCGCTTTTAGTTTCCCACATCTGCTTTTCCTGTCTAGGTGCAGCTTTCTGCGTGTCTGGAAGGACTGTTTTATTTATCATGTCATCATTGTTTGAGCTCATCAGGATGGAGTTTAACAAACCAGCATCAGAAGGTCCTAAAGACCACAATGTGTTAGGTAAATGTTTCAGGTCAGTTTCATCACGTTCTGAGAGAAAACTCATGTCTAATTGT
Organism: Garcialebias charrua; assembly: GCA_038048925.1. NCBI lineage: Eukaryota > Metazoa > Chordata > Actinopteri > Cyprinodontiformes > Rivulidae > Garcialebias > Garcialebias charrua. The sequence goes on along the minus strand of JBBPBX010045608.1, from coordinate 19,495 downwards.
AATTGGCTCAGAGGTTTTTCATCCTCCTTCTTTGTCAGCACATTACCTGCTTCCTGCATCAAAAAGGAAACAACTGTTAGATTGTCAGTTGAACCCAGGTCATGTGAGCAGTAAACATTGATCAGGCTTTGATTTGCATTAATCTGAGTTTTGTCCAATCTTGTGGCTCTCATTCCGTCCTTGACGGGAAAGATTGCAATGGCCAGTTTTGTCAGTAAATCTCTGCCCAGTAAATTTACGGGACAGTCAGGTGATATTACAATATTTGCTGAAATGCAAGAACCAGTTTCTTCATCTGTGAAGTACACCGGTTTGGAAATGCTTTGTCTATTGGTCAGGCCATCTGCTGATTTTACCCAGATGGAGTTTTGTGATGGTTTCAGACCAGGAACACTGGTTTTTAAAACTGTTTTACATGCACCTGTATCGCAAAGAAAATCCACATAAACTGAGTTGACTTTAAGCGTTATATAAGGTCTTTCTTTCAAAGGATTCAATAAATCCAAAGCTGAACAAATATTCACAACTTCCTGTTCTTCGACAGAGCTGGAGTTGGGAGTGTTATCAACTAGCCATGCATTATAACCGTCCCTGTTATCGGAGCGGTTTCTTGTCATAGGAAATGCTTCTCTGTGAGCAAATTCTCCTCTGTTTGGATGATCTAAATCTGTCTGGCAGTCACGTTTTTCATGTCCGAACTCGCCACACCTCCAGCAGGTGGCAGGACGATATCGTCGGGGACGGTCATACTGTGGTATGTATCTGTTAAAACCATGGCCTCTTGGTCTCATGTGTCTCCTTCTGTTACTGTTAGTCATAGGAGCATTGTAATATATTTCTGAGTCTGGGTCATTACTGTAAAACACATTTGTTTTGTTGTCAGGGTTCTTTTTCAGCACTTTCTCAGCATGACGTGCCCATTGCATAAAAACCTCAACAGTACAAGTGTCCAGTTCTACAAAGTGTTTCTTTATCCAACCTGAAATGTTTGGTGTACAAGATCGTAGCAGACCGTTCTTCAGCTGTTGCTGATAAGCTGAGGTTGGCTCGTTAGTGTAATCGATACCACTATAAATTTTGAAATCCTTTTCATATCTTATTTTAAAATCATCGACATCTTCCCCTTGTTTTTGTTTGATTGCAGAGAGTGCAGCGTAATCAGCTTTTCGTTTGAAAACGGTGCGAACTCTACCACAAAGAGCATCCCACTGTTGCTTGTAACGTCCAGTTAGGTAGTTTGGGGTTGTTACATCATAGGGGAGGGGGGCCCCATCATTTCCCCTGCCAGTGTAGTCACCACGCACTCGGGCCCAATGTTTTCCCAAAGACGACTGGGCTGCTTCCCCGGTCTCATGACCATTAAGGCGATAGGAATGTATAATACCTTCCATATCCATGATCCACATTTCAGGATCCTCCAAATGACTGCTAACTCCCTCAACAGCTTTCCTAGCCTCTTCGAGGGTCCATGGCCTAAAAACTAAAGCATGTTGCGGGTTGCCCTTTATGTCTGCAGCTGGATTCATGACTTGTATCAGAGGGAAAGCGTTTGAAGAGGGGCAAGGAGGTTGTGAAGTGGAAGACTGCATCTTTGACATTTTTCTAGTGACAACGTGGTTATCTGTTTTGGCCTCTGACGATATGCTTAGTTTGGCAAGTTCATCGATAGGATAAACGGATGGTGTTTGGGTTGAAAATGAGGCCCCCGTTGTATCATAAGAAGGAGGGCGACTCACAGATATTGTTTCATTGTCTTCAGGTTTAACAAACATCGTGTCAGTCATTTGTTTTTGTTGCAGTTTGGCCTCCTTAGATGTTTTTATCTCTTCACACCTAATTAGTGATTCATAATGCCAGATTTTAGCAATTGCCAATTGGTGTTCTATTTTTTCTTTCTTCTTGCCTTTGTTTAGAATAATTTGGTTTTGCAGGACAGAAATAAGTGTTTTCCAGGTGTCTACTTTAAGGTTGGGTAATATCTCATATTCTTTCATCCATTCTTTGACATATTTAACCGATTCTGGATGTTTCTGGCTCATGAATCTCAAATCTTTCGTGTTTGTTTCTGCTCCTGTAGGAGATTTTTTACTTCTATTATTTCCCATGACTGTCAGATATGTTAGTTATATAATTTACAAGTGCCAAGTTTTATTGTTTATTATTTTTATTTTGTATTCGAGCCTCTAAAAACTTAAATTATCGTCTAAAAAAGGTAAACTAATCTGCAAATGTAGTAGCGATGTTTGGCCACTATGGGTCTCTACAGGAGTTTTGACGTTCTTCTTTTTCCGGGGTCAAAGTGCAATGTACTTGTTATGGTGACACGTCAGATCTGGACCTGTTCTCCGCATTCATCTAAAAGATAATCACTAAAATCGGTAAGCAAATTTCTCAGCGTTTGTTGGCAGCGAAAACAAACATTTGAAGCGTCCGGTTTTTACAGAATGACTACCTATTTATGGATTTTAGACGGGCGACGAAGTTTCGTAGCAACGTTAGCGTCCAGTGGGCTGTAATTGTCGACCCAAAAAGTAATTTTAGCTGATTAAAGTCGGATAGTTTTGCCTTTAGATATTCAATACAAGAAACGCAATCATGCCCGCTTGGTTTTAGCGAAATAATTTGGACTTTTTATCGTTAAAAAGTGTTAAGAAATGGGCCGCTAGCTAATAGCTACGCTAACGCCAAATTCAATGCAAAAATGTTCGAATTCCACGTTTGTTTAAGCTTAAAACCTAAAGTATTTGGATTAGAATTTCATAAACAACATCAATCGATTTCTCAAATGCTGGTAAACGAATCGGCTACGATGAATTGTTTGAAATAAGCATGCAAATATTTTATTTCATTTTATTTCAAAATAATAATTCAGGTATCTGACCCGTGTCTCCGGATTCGTTTTTAGATACGATCTTATCTCGTTATAACTGTTATAACTGTAAGTGCAGAAAAATACAATGATTAACGTTTTATATGTATTATTTAGTCTCGTTTTAAACTGAGATGTAGTAGTAGCATAAATTTCTGTTTGTTTCTGTTTTTCACAGGAGGCGATGTCTCCGTACCAGATAAGATGTTCCCGGAGGAGCCGGCCTGCTTTCAGCGCAGTTAGTAATTATTAGTTTCAGTATTTATCTTTTTAATTTATTTGATTAATCTTTATTTTTCTTTTTTCTTTTAAAGTTGACTTTGTGACTTCGGCAGCCAGCTTATAACTCTAATTTACATGTGAACTCATGTTCTTACACACACAGAGAGGGAGAAAGGAAGGGAGGTAAACTCACACAGATAGAGGGAGAGAAAAAGAGAGAGAGAGACAGACAAGCTCAAAGAACGCACACACAACTCTCAGGCACTCACCGATGCAGCCTGATGAACACAACTTTCCTATTTACGTACCTTCCCCGCTGTACGTCAGCAAAATTTAGAGCACCTTCCGCCGTGCCAAGCAAACAAATTTTAAGTAACTTCACGCCGTACTTTAAGCAAACAATCAGTCCCTCCACGCCGGACGTCAGCAAACTTTATAGCACCTTATCTCTGTGCTAAACAACCCAAGCTAGTATTTCAAGCTTGTATTTAAGCAAACAATTTACAGCACTTCTCGCTGTGCCAGGCAAACCAAAAACAGTACTTCCCGCCGTACAAAGCAATTTACAGCACTTCTCGCTGTGCAAGGCAAACCCAAAACAGTACTTTTCGCCGTACTAAGCAAATAACGTACTTCCCGCCGTACGAAGCAATAACATGTACTCACTCCTTGCAGGTTCGTGTGGTATTCGACTGGATCTTCCGTCAAACCGTCCCGTCGATGGCCAGAGAATCGGACCTAAAGAACACTGGCCTGGCGGGGTAAAACGTCCACGCTTACCAGACTTTTGAAACTGCCGTGCATGGGCTAGTAGCACGTCCGTCCTCTGGGCCCACCGGAGACAGGTAAGAGGAAAATCCCGGTCAGGGAACCAATGATGGAGGATTTTTAAACACCTTCACCTTCAACACGAACCACACAAGAAGAGAGACAAGAATTAATTTTCAGAGCAGCAGACTTTGAAAATGGGAGATCACCTCAAGACACTTTGAAACAAGTTTCAAAAGTGTTTGAGATCAAATCCAAATTGGAAAGTGCGTACTGGCTTTTTATTCTCTCAAAGGTTGGACAATAATGAGTAACAGGATGACGGTTTCAGATAGCACATGGAAAACGTGGCAGTGTAACAACAAACAATAACGTAATGTTAAAACCTTATCTGTGATTAAAACATGAGTGTGGCAATGTCATAACAAACAGTAACGTAATGTCAAAACCTTATCTGTGATTAAAACATGAGCTGGCCTAATCAGTGTTTTTGTTCTGTGTGCATGAAGCAACAAGTTATGTTCTTCAGAGATGTTTTGTTTCATACAGAAAGACTTTTAGTAAAGCAAACTGGTCAATGATTCATCTCATGATGATGATTGATCATGAATGATTCATCAGAATACATTAAAGTAATAAGTTTTAAATGATCAATGTTTGAATTCTCTAACAGCATGCTACCCTTTTCCGGCTCAAGACCATGGCCTCGGATTTGGAGGAACTGATCCTCATCCCGGCCGCATCACACTCGGCTGCAAACCGCTCCAGTGAAAGTTGTAAATCACGAACTGATGAAGCCAGTAGGACCACATCATCTGCAAAAAACAGAGAAGCGATTCTAAGGTCACCAAAACGGATCCTCTCAACACCTTGGCTGCGCCTAGAAATTCTGTCCATAAAAGTTATGAACAGAATCGGTGACAAAGGGCAACCTTGGCGGAGTCCAACTCTCACCGGAAACGAGCCTGACTTACTGCCGGCAATGCGGACCAAGCTCTGACACCGGTCGTACAGGGACCTAACAGCCCTTATCAAAGGGCCTGGTACCCCATACTCCCGGAGTACCCCCCACAGAACCCCCCGAGGGACGCGGTCGAATGCCTTCTCCAAGTCCACAAAGCACATGTAAACTGGTTGGGCAAACTCCCACGTACCCTCCAGGACCCTGTTGAGGGTGTAGAGCTGGTCCAGTGTTCCACGACCAGGACGAAAACCACACTGCTCCTCCTGAATCCGAGGTTCGACTATCCGACGGACCCTCCTCTCCAGAACCCCTGAATAGACCTTACCAGGGAGGCTTAAGAGTGTGATCCCCCTATAGTTGGAACACACCCTACGGTCCCCCTTTTTGAATAGGGGAACCACCACCCCAGTCTGCCAATCCAAGGGAACTGCCCCCGATGTCCACGCGATATTGCAGAGTCGCGTAAGCCAACACAACCCTACAACATCCAGAGCCCTAAGGAACTCCGGGCGAATCTCATCCACCCCCGGAGCCTTGCCACCGCGGAGCTTTTTAACCACCTCGGCGACCTCAGCACCAGAGATCGGAGAACCCGACCCAAAGTCCCCAGGCTCCGCTTCCTCAGTGGAAGACGTGCCAGTAGGATTGAGGAGGTCTTCGAAGTATTCCGCCCACCGACTCACAACATCCCGAGTTGAGGTCAGCAGCACGCCACCCCACCATAAATGGTGTTGGTCGCGTACCTCTTTCCCCCCCTGAGACGCCGGATGGTGGACCAGAATCGCCTCGAAGCCGTACGGAAGTCATTCTCCATGGCCTCTCCGAACTCCTCCCACGCCCGAGTTTTTGCCTCAGCAACCACCCGAGCCGCATGCCGCTTGGACTGCCGGTACCTATCAGCTGCTTCCGGGGTCCCACAAGCCAAAAAGGCCCAATAGGACTCCTTCTTCAGCCTGACAGCATCCCTCACTGCCGGTGTCCACCACCGGGTTCGAGGGTTGCCACCACGACAGGCACCAACAACCTTGCGGCCACAGCTCCGATAAGCTCGATAATAGCTTCTTGGTCTGCTGCCCTCATACATCTCCTCCTACATGTCTTTGCGTGAGTGCAGCTACAGTGTGCGCTCTCAGGACATGATTACCTGCAGTGTTCCGTCAGTGAGGACTGAACTTGGAAAAAGGGCCTTCTCCTACTCCGCTCCTGCTTCATGGAATATCTTACAAAAAGATCTGAAGCTCTCGACCTTGACTTCTCTAAATGGTTTTCAGAATCTGTTGGAATCCTGGCAAAAACCAATGCAGATTTGTTCCTGTCTTTGATTTTATACGTCTACCTTATAATGTTTTGCTAGTTTTTTGATACTTTGTTAAAAAAAAAACTTTCTTTTGTTTTTTTCTCTCTTTTGTTTTCTATTGTTTATTGTTTGTTTGTTTATTGTTTATTGTTTAAGGAAATTCTACCACTGCTGTTCATTGTTCTTTAGTTTTAGCAGGTCGCTTTCGTAAATGAGCCCATGAGGTTCAAAAGATTTACCTGACTAAATAAAGGTTGAATGAATGAAAGCTGCCTCGACAATAGAGGCGCGGAACACGGCCCACTCGGACTCCATGTCCCCCGCCTCCCTCGGAACGTGTTCAAAGCTCTCCCGGAGGTGGGAGTTAAAGCTCCGTCTTACGGGAGACTCTGCCAGACGTTCCCAGCAGACCCTCACAATACGTTTGGGTCTGCCAGGTCTGACCGGCATCCTCCCCCACCATCGGAGCCAACTCACCACCAGGTAGTGGTCAGTTGACAGCTCCGCCCCTCTCTTCACCCGAGTGTCCAAGACATGCGGCCGCAGATCAGATGAGACGACAACAAAGTCGATCATCGAACTGCGACCTAGGGTGTCCTGGTGCCAAGAGCACATATGGACACCCTTATGCTTAAACATGGTGTTCGTTATGGACAATCCATGACGAGCACAGAAGTCCAATAACAGAACACCACTCTGGTTCAGATCAGGGGGGCCGTTCCTCCCAACCACACCCCTCCAGGTCTCACTGTCATTGCCCACGTGAGCGTTGAAGTCCCCCAGTAGAACAAGGGAGTCCCCAGGAGGCGCACTCTCCAATACCCCCTCCAAGGACTCCAAAAAGGGTGGGTAATCTGAGCTGCCGTTTGGTGCATAGGCACAAACAACAGTCAGAGCCCGTCCCCCCACACGTAGGCGAAGGGAGGCTATCGCTGCGGTCACAGAACAGTAATCTCCTTCACATTCCGAGAACCAAATTAAGGACCATGGGAGACCGGGCTTTCAGTGTGGCTGCCCCCCGCCTGTGGAACTCTCTTCCTGACTGTCTGAGAGCCCCACAGTCTGTGGTTGACTTTAAGAGCGGCTTGAAGACCTTTCTTTTCAACCGAGCATACTCTACCTCCTCATGATTCTACTTTTGATCTTAGTTGATACTGTTATTGATTTTACTTGTTTTACTTGTTTTATTGACATTTAATTTTGTTGCACTTTGTAGCACTTTGAGATTTTCATTAATGAAAAGTGCGTTATAAATTGAATTCATTATTATTATTATTATTAAAGAAGACAAAATCATCTACAAATGTATGCGTCCATGCATACATACCAAAAAGACCTGTGGGAGCAAAAACAACCTGCCTGCAAAACAAACAATACCAGATAACCATAAAGCCAGAGTGTGCATCATCATCATCATCATCATCATCATCATCATCATCATCATCATCATCATCATCATCATCATCATCATCATCATCATCATCATCATCATCATCATCATCATCATCATCATCAGCCAAACACCCTACAGAAAAACATGCAAAATCTATAAAATTCAAATCCAATTATTCTCAGTCGGGTCATCTGGACAGATTTTTTTATTTTATTTTATTTTATAGAAACGTTTCACCCTCTATCTGGAGGTCTTCATCAGTCAGAGGAGTTCCAACAAACTGTTTCCCCACCAAGCAGTAAACAATAAAGGAGCTGTATGTAACTTTTCTAACAATATATTTTTAACATATTTCTTCACTCTGTCACTACCTCCTGACAGACTGATTTTAGACAAGTAATCTCTGAAAAAAACTATTGTCCCCTTGCTTCTCTAAAAGCATTTCTAAAAAGCCACAGTGACCCGCCGTTAACCAGCCAATAAAAACAGATTTTGTAACCAGCCAATAAAAACAGAGCTTGAATTTGAATTTCAGCAGAGAAAGGGGGGGGGAGGGACTAGAAACGTGTCTGTTCAAAATTTTCCTAAGTTCCAGCATGTTCCAGAAATTACATACTGAACCTTTAAGTGGACCAACCAGTTTACTGGAGCTAAGATGGTTTCTGGGGGCTGTCCTGTCCCTCGTCGACTCCTCCCAGGCAGACAGCCAAAGTGGCCAAAGTGTTTCTTGAACCAGGCCTGAGGCCGTAACAAAAAGAGCAACAGTAATAAGAGCTAATATATGAACTAAGAAAAACATGAACTAAAAATACATTAAGAACTAGTAGCATAAAAACAATACGTCAAACAGCAGCCCGAACATGAGTCTGTGTGAGCAGATGAGTACAAATGAACACAGCAACAGGAAACAGATCAGCAGCAACATGAAACTGATCAGCAGCAACATGATTTGACTTTTTTCCACAGTGATTATCCTTGTTAGAGATTCATGAGTGTAACAGCCTCAGGGTAGAAGCTGTTCCTCAGTCTAGTGCAGTGGTTCTTAACCTTTTTTGAGCTACCGAACCCTCCAGTTTCATATGCCCACTCACTGAACCCCTCTTTTGTAATATTCATTCATTCATTCAACCTTTATTTAGTCAGGTAAATCTTTTGAACCTCATGGGCTCATTTACGAAAGCGACCTGCTAAAACTAAAGAACAATGAACAGCAGTGGTAGAATTTCCTTAAACAATAAACAATAAACAAACAAACAATAAACAATAGAAAACAAAAGAGAGAAAAAAAACAAAAGAAAGTTTTTTTTTTTTTTTTAACAAAGTATCAAAAAACTAGCAAAACATTATAAGGTAGACGTATAAAATCAAAGACAGGAACAAATCTGCATTGGTTTTTGCCAGGATTCCAACAGATTCTGAAAACCATTTAGAGAAGTCAAGGTCGATATATTCGATAGTCAAGGAGAAGTCAAGGTCGATATATAATATATAAAATATGATTAGTTTTTTCAAATTCTACAACATCACCTTGCTCAAAGAACAAAACCAACACAGTGCTTTTTTTATTTTTATTTAATTTGTATTTTGTTGTTTTGAATACACAAAAAAAACATTACATAACTGCAAATCAGTGTGACTTCTTATTTGGGATAATTTATCTTCAGCTGCTGTTCCGAGTAGCAGATTTGCCATCTTTAATGCAGCTGTTTTTTTGAGAGTTTCACCGATGGAGTGTGGCTTACCCTGCTTTGCGATCAAATAAGCAACTTCGTACGATGCTGCGAGGATCGGTTTGCTAACAGGTACAAATCCAAGAGCAGGCAGAGTGGCCCTTTCATCATCTGGCTCGTTTCACCTTGAAATTAACAAAAAAAGGTAATTAGGCTGAAAGTGTCAGAAAGTTGTACGTCGTGTTTTTTTCATAATATTTTACAAACTACGGTAAATATGTCGAGCAAAAAAAGAAAGTGGTTGGACGAATATGTCCAACATGGATTCACGTGTGTCACGGAACGGGATGGAAGTCAGCGTCCGATCGGCATGATATGCAATGCGAAGTTGAGCAACTCCAGTCTTGCAAAACTAAAGGAACACTTCATGAAGATGCATAGAGACGGGAACACAAGAACACAACGCTTGCTGAATTCAAGGTGAAACGATATATAGCTTATTTCTGCGTTTCAGCTTTTTCTGCTACTATTTGTTTCTATGCTAATTTTAGCTTTTTAAGTTAATTCCACATTTAATGCTCTTATTTCAAAAAATGTCAGCCTAATTCAGCAAAAATGTGCTCTCTCAACTTCAGTCTGGTGATGCTTCTTTCTGCTATTTTAGCTACTTTTCAGCTGAATTTTTTTTCTAATTTTAGATTTTCTTCAGATAATTTCCACATTTTGGTGCTCATTTCTGCTTCTTTCAGCCTAATTGGACAAATATATTCTTTTTGCTTTCTTCTGCTAATTTAAGCTTATTCTACCTTTTCAGCAACATTTATTTAGTAATTTTTTTCTGGTTTAAGGTAAATTTAATTTTTTGTGGTACGACACGACAGCCATTGATGAATGCGAGCGCTTCCAAATCAGCACTGAATCTGCAGCTGTCACCAGTGTTGCCAGAATGGGCGGTGCACCGCGATTTTCCTTCTGACTTTAGCGGTAGAGAGTGCTTTAGGCGGGTGGGGCTCTATCTGGCAACACCGGTCAGACCGGTGTTTACACAAGTAAAGACAAGTGTGTCTTTACATCCGGGGCAGAGGCTCCGCCGAACCCCTGAGACCGGCTCATCGAACCCCTGGGGTTCGGTCGAACCCAGGTTAAGAACCACTGGTCTAGTGGTTATAAACTTAATGCTCCTCAACCTCCTTTTTGAGTGGAGTGGGGTCTTTCATGATGCAGGTGGCTCTCTTCCTGCATCTGAAGGTGTAAATGTCTGTGATGGTGGGGAGGTTGACGCCGACAGACTTCTGTGCAGCCTTCACCACTCTCTGCAAAGCTTTTCTTTCTGCAGCTGTGCAGCCTCCATGCCACACGTTGATACTGGACCACAGAATGCTCTCCACTGCACACCTGTAGAAGGATGTGAGGACTGAGCTTCCCAGACCAGCTCGTCTCAGCTGCCTTAGGAAGTAGTCTCTGATGACCTTTCGTGATCCTCCAACGTTGGGGGGGTCTTTAGTCCACAACCACCTCCTTCATCTTCTTCACACTGATGTGAAGTTTGTTCTTCCTGCAACAGCTCTCCAGGTGTTCCACCTAATGCCTATAGCTGGACTCATCACTGTTTGTGATACATCCCACCATCACTGTATCATCTGCAAACTTTACAATATGACAGCCTGTATGTGTAGGTGCACAATAAAACGTGAGCAGAGTGAACAGGAGAGGGCTCAGCACACATCCCTGAGGGGAGCCAGTGCTGAGGGTTATGGTAGAGGAGGAGAAGTTGTCGATCCTCACTGATTGGAGGACTGGAGGAGAAACAGACATAGAAACAACATGCCTCCCTTCTACTTTTGGAAACACTTGGAACCACAAGTAAACCTGCAGTCTGAGAGCGAAATGCTTTGTTAGGAAAGTATGGAACAAGATCTGTAATGTAAGATGGAGCTAGGTTGTTGAGAGCTTTGTATGTTAGAAGTAAGATTTTTAATTATATTCTGAATTTGACAGGGACAGAGAAGCTAAAAGCAGTGGAGAGACGCTAAAACTAGAGAGAGATGATCTCTCCTACTAACTCTCAATAAAAAATTGGCAGTAGCATTTTGGATCAGCTGGAAACTTTTAAAGAAGTTTTTTGGATACCCAGATAACAAACAAATACAATAGTTCAGCCTAGATGTGACAAGTTTATGGACCAGTTTTTGTGCATCATTTTTAGACAAGATGTTTATAATATTTTGGTATGATCAGAAATACCATCAGAAATTGTGATGACTATTGTTTTAAGATGGCAACAATCCCCTTTGGTTTTGACTGGTGTTGGGTCACTAGACATTAGCTTATCAATCTGGTCAGAATCAAACTACATTTTTAAACTGGGGTCATTCAGAGTTATGCACTTTCTTTTCACATAATCCCTCCTTAAAGTCCTAAATCTTTTATTTAATTCTAACTGTTCATAATGAAATCGGCACAACAGCTAGGAAATAAATGGTCTTCATCAGGGCTTTAAATATCTAGAGATACAAAGTATATGGCACTTGACACATACATTAGTCTTTACAACTCTGCGTATTTACTGAGAGCAGTTTGGAGACATCCTTTATTTGGAATAACAAAGAACTCATGCAACAGGGGAACTGTCAGCTTTAAAAGCTTTAAAATGACCATTTTAACATTTATGCACATAATTATTGTATTTGGCACTTTAAAAAATAGTACATTACATCTTTCTTCATCCAAAAACACTGGAGAGACATTTCTAACAGCAACTTCAAAGTGAAACACAGAGTGAGCTGTAATCCTTGTAATAAGCCCTGGTCTCTCACATCAGCTTTAAATATGAACACCTTTTATCTCACATGAAATTACATTTTTCCCTGGTGGATTTTTTTTTCCCCTTTTCAGTCAGTTGAATCAACATTTTCCACTTTCAAGTTGGTATTGTTTGATCTTGATTTAGATCAAAAAAGTTCAGATGCAAATACCTCCTAACTGCAATAAATAGTTTATTTGTTTATTTTATATTTTCCTTCATTCTATCCCATTTCACAGTCTCAGCTGATGACAAATCCCTACAGCAGCTGTTACCAGCATGTCTTACTATCAGGAAGAAGTTCTCATCATAATGAGACGTGTTGGGTTTGTGTCAAACAAAGAGTTACTTTTGATCTTTATCAAGTCCACAGCAAATTCTCCATGTTTGGAGAGTATACTTTTTAGCAAGATCCATACATCTTCCTCTTTTTCTTGTCTTAAAGATAT